>OZ025191.1:5860275-6002275 GCA_964019065.1 Catostylus mosaicus
TTATTTTATTAATTTGATTTTATTTTATTTTATTTTATTTTATTTTATCTTATCTTATTTTACCTTTTTTTATTTTATTTTGTTTATTTTATTTTATTTTATTTTATTTTATTTTATTTTATTTCATTTTATTTTATTTTATTTTATTTTATTTTATTTTATTCTATTTTATTTTATTTTATTTTATTTTATTAATTTGATTATATTTTATTTTATTTTACTTTATTTTATTATATTTTATTTTATTTTATTTTATTTTATTTTATTTTATTTTATTTTATTTTATTTTATTTTATTTTATTTTATTTTATTCTATTTTATTTCATTTTATTCAATTTTATTTTATTTTATTCTATTTTATTTTATTTTATTTTATTTTATTTTATTTTATTTTATTTTATTTTATTTTATTTTATTTTATTTTATTTTATTTTATTTTCTTTTATTTTATTTTATTTTATTTTATTTTATTTTATTTTATTTTATTTTATTTTATTTATTTTATTTTATTAATTTTATCTTATTTTAGTTTATTTTATCTTATTCTATTTTATTTTATTTTATTTTATTTTATTTTATTTTATTTTATTTTATTTTATCTTATTTTGGTTTATTTTATTTTATTTTATTTTACTTTATTTTATTTTATTTTATTTTATTTTATTTTATTTTATTTTATTTTATTTTATTTTATTTTATTTTATTTTATTTTATTTTATTTTATTTTATTTTATTTTATTTTATTTATTTTATTTTATTAATTTTATCTTATTTTAGTTTATTTTATCTTATTCTATTTTATTTTATTTTATTTTATTTCATTTTATTTCTTTTATTTTATTTTATTCTATTTTATTTTATTTTATTTTATTTTATTTTATTTATTTTCTTTTATTTTATTTTATTTTATTTTATTTTATTTTATTTCATTTTATTTTATTTTATTTTATTTTATTTTATTTTATTTTATTTTATTTTATTTTATTTTATGCCTCATACGCTTGATATGCTTACTAGGCTTCCTATGCTTACTATGCTTCCTACGGTTGCTATGCTTACTGTGCTTCCTACGCTTCCTATGCTTCCTATGATTTCTATGCTTACTACGCTTTCTATGCTTACCTTGCTTCTTTCGCTGGCTATGCTTGCTATGCTTCATACGCTTCCTATGCTTCATACCCTTCCTACGCCTCCTACGCTTGCTATGCTTACTACACTTCCTAAGCTTGCTATACTTCATATGCTTGCTATGCTGACTATGCCTTCTACGTGTGCTATGCTTCATACACTTGGTATGCTAACTACGCTTCTTTCGCTTGCTACGCTTCTTTCGCTTGCTATGCTTCCTACGGTTGCTATGCTTACTGTGCTTCCTACGCTTGCTATGCTTCCTACAATTTCTATGCTTACTACGCTTCCTACGTTTGCTATGCTTACTTTGCTTCCAACGCTTGCTTTTCTTACTGCGCTTCTTTCGCTTGCTATGCTTGCCATTCTTCATACGCTTGCTATGCTTCCTACGCTTCCTATGCTTCCTACGCTTTCTACGGTTGCTACGCTTGCTATCCTTACTACGCTTCCTATGCTTGCTATACTTCAGACGCTTGCTATGCTGACTATGCTTACTACGCTTCCTATGCTTCATACGCTTGCTTTGCTAACTAAGCTTCTTTCGTTTGCTATGCTTGCTATGCTTCACACGCTTGCAATGCTTACTACTCTTCCTTTGCTCACTACGCTTCCCACGCTTGCTATGCTTACTGTGCTTCCTATGCTTACTGCGCCTTTTTGCTTGCTATGCTTGCTACGCTTCATACGCTTGCTATGCTTCCTACAATTTCTAAGCTTACTACGCTTCCTACGTTCGCTATGCTTACTTTGCTTCCCACGCTTGCTATGCTTACTGCGCTTCTTTCGCTTGCTATGCTTGCTATGCTTCATGCGCTTGCTATGCTTAATACGCTTCCTATGCTTCCTACGCTTCCTACGGTTGCTACGCTTGCTATCCTTACTACGCTTCCTATGCTTGCTATACTTCAGACGCTTGCTATGCTGACTATGCTTACTACGTTACCTATGCTTCATACGCTTGCTTTGCTAACTAAGCTTCTTTCGCTTGCTATGCTTACTATGCTTCACACGCTTGCTATGCTTACTACTCTTCGTATGCTTACTACGCTTCCCACGCTTTATATGCTTACTGTGCTTCCTATGCTTACTGCGCCTCTTTCGCTTCCTATGCTTGCTATGCTTCATACGCTTGCGATGCTGCCTACGCTTCCTATGCTTACTACGCTTCCTACGGTTGCAATGCTTGCTATCCTTACTACGCTTCCTATGCTTGCTACACTTCATACGCTTGCTATGCTGACTATGCTTTCTACGTGTTTGCTATGCTTCATACGCTTGCTTTGCTAACTAAGCTTCTTTCGTTTGCTATGCTTGCTATGCTTCATATGCTTGCGATGCTGCCTACGCTTTCTATGCTTACTACGCTTTCTATGATTGCTATGCTTCCTACGCCTGCTATGCTTCATGCGCTTGCTATGCTAACTACGCCCCTTTCACTTGCTATGCTTGCTATGCTTCATACGCTTGATATGCTTACTACGCTTCCTATGCTTACTATGCTTCCTACGGTTGCTATGCTTACTGTGCTTCCTACGCTTGCTATGCTTCCTACAATTTCTATGCTTACTACGCTTCTTGCGTTCGCTATGCTTACTTTGCTTTCTACGCTTGCTATGCTTACTGCGCTTCTTTCGCTTGCTATGCTTGCTATGCTTCATACGCTTGCTATGCTACATACGCTTCCTATGCTTCCTACGCTTCCTACGGTTGCTACGCTTGCTATCCTTACTACGCTTTCTATGCTTGCTATACTTCAGACGCTTGCTATGCTGACTATGCTTACTACGTTACCTATGCTTCATACGCTTGCTTTGCTAACTAAGCTTCTTTCGTTTGCTATGCTTACTATGCTTCACACGCTTGCAATGCTTACTACTCTTTCTTTGCTCACTACGCTTCCCACGCTTGCTATGCTTACTGTGCTTCCTATGCTTACTGCGCCTTTTTGCTTGCTATGCTTGCTACGCTTCATACGCTTGCTATGCTTCCTACAATTTCTAAGCTTACTACGCTTCCTACGTTCGCTATGCTTACTTTGCTTCCTACGCTTGCTATGCTTACTGCGCTTCTTTCGCTTGCTATGCTTGCTATGCTTCATGCGCTTGCTATGCTTAATACGCTTCCTATGCTTCCTACGCTTCCTACGGTTGCTACGCTTGCTATCCTTACTACGCTTCCTATGCTTGCTATATTTCAGACGCTTGCTATGCTGACTATGCTTACTACGTTACCTATACTTCATACGCTTGCTTTGCTAACTAAGCTTCTTTCGCTTGCTATGCTTACTATGCTTCACACGCTTGCTATGCTTACTACTCTTCGTATGCTTACTACGCTTCCCACGCTTTATATGCTTACTGTGCTTCCTATGCTTACTGCGCCTCTTTCGCTTCCTATGCTTGCTATGCTTCATACGCTTGCGATGCTGCCTACGCTTCCTATGCTTACTACGCTTCCTACGGTTGCAATGCTTGCTATCCTTACTACGCTTCCTATGCTTGCTACACTTCATACGCTTGCTATGCTGACTATGCTTTCTACGTGTTTGCTATGCTTCATACGCTTGCTTTGCTAACTAAGCTTCTTTCGTTTGCTATGCTTGCTATGCTTCATATGCTTGCGATGCTGCCTACGCTTTCTATGCTTACTACGCTTTCTATGATTGCTATGCTTCCTACGCCTGCTATGCTTCATGCGCTTGCTATGCTAACTACGCCCCTTTCACTTGCTATGCTTGCTATGCTTCATACGCTTGATATGCTTACTACGCTTCCTATGCTTACTATGCTTCTTACGGTTGCTATGCTTACTGTGCTTCCTACGCTTGCTATGCTTCCTACAATTTCTATGCTTACTACGCTTCCTGCGTTCGCTATGCTTACTTTGCTTTCTACGCTTGCTATGCTTACTGCGCTTCTTTCGCTTGCTATGCTTGCTATGCTTCATACGCTTGCTATGCTACATACGCTTCCTATGCTTCCTACGCTTCCTACGGTTGCTACGCTTGCTATCCTTACTACGCTTTCTATGCTTGCTATACTTCAGACGCTTGCTATGCTGACTATGCTTACTACGTTACCTATGCTTCATACGCTTGCTTTGCTAACTAAGCTTCTTTCGTTTGCTATGCTTACTATGCTTCACACGCTTGCTATGCTTACTACTCTTCGTATGCTTACTAAGCTTCCCACGCTTGCTATGCTTACTATGCTTCCTATGCTTACTGCGCCTCTTTCGCTTCCTATGCTTGCTATGCTTCATACGCTTGCGATGCTGCCTACGCTTCCTATGCTTACTACGCTTCCTACGGTTGCAATGCTTGCTATCCTTACTACGCTTCCTATGCTTGCTATGCTTCATACGCTTGCTTTGCTAACTAAGCTTCTTTCGTTTGCTATGCGTGCTATGCTTCACACGCTTGCTATGCTTACTACTCTTCCTATGCTTACTGAGCTTCCCACGCTTGCTATGCTTGCTATGCTTCATACGCTTGCTATGCTTAATACGCTTCCTATGCTTCCTACGCTTCCTACGGTTGCTACGCTTGCCATCCTTACTACGCTTTCTATGCTTGCTAAACTTCAGACGCTTGCTATGCTGACTATGCTTACTACGTTACCTATGCTTCATACGCCTTCTTTGCTAACTAAGCCTCTTTCGTTTGCTATGCTTGCTATGCTTCACACGCTTGATATACTTACTACTCTTCCTATGCTTAGTACGCTTCCCACGCTGGCTATGCTTACTGTGCTTCCTATGCTTTCCGCGCCTCTTTCGCTTGCTATGCTTGCTACGCTTCATACGCTTGCTATGCTTCCTACAATTTCTAAGCTTACTACGCTTCCTACGTTCGCTATGCTTACTTTGCTTCCTACGCTTGCTATGCTTACTGCGCTTCTTTCGCTTGCTATGCTTGCTATGCTTCATGCGCTTGCTATGCTTAATACGCTTCCTATGCTTCCTACGCTTCCTACGGTTGCTACGCTTGCTATCCTTACTACGCTTCCTATGCTTGCTATACTTCAGACGCTTGCTATGCTGACTATGCTTACTACGTTACCTATGCTTCATACGCTTGCTTTGCTAACTAAGCTTCTTTCGCTTGCTATGCTTACTATGCTTCACACGCTTGCTATGCTTACTACTCTTCGTATGCTTACTACGCTTCACACGCTTTATATGCTTACTGTGCTTCCTATGCTTACAGCGCCTCTTTCGCTTCCTATGCTTGCTATGCTTCATACGCTTGCGATGCTGCCTACGCTTCCTATGCTTACTACGCTTCCTATGGTTGCAATGCTTGCTATCCTTACTACGCTTCCTATGCTTGCTACGCTTCCCACGCTTTATATGCTTACTGTGCTTCCTATGCTTACTGCGCCTCTTTCGCTTCCTATGCTTGCTATGCTTCATACGCTTGCGATGCTGCCTACGCTTCCTATGCTTACTACGCTTCCTACGGTTGCAATGCTTGCTATCCTTACTACGCTTCCTATGCTTGCTACACTTCATACGCTTGCTATGCTGACTATGCTTTCTACGTGTTTGCTATGCTTCATACGCTTGCTTTGCTAACTAAGCTTCTTTCATTTGCTATGCTTGCTATGCTTCATATGCTTGCGATGCTGCCTACGCTTTCTATGCTTACTACGCTTTCTATGATTGCTATGCTTCCTACGCCTGCTTTGCTTCATGCGCTTGCTATGCTAACTACGCCCCTTTCACTTGCTATGCTTGCTATGCTTCATACGCTTGATATGCTTACTACGCTTCCTATGCTTACTATGCTTCCTACGGTTGCTATGCTTACTGTGCTTCCTACGCTTGCTATGCTTCCTACAATTTCTATGCTTACTACGCTTCCTGCGTTCGCTATGCTTACTTTGCTTTCTACGCTTGCTATGCTTACTACGCTTCCTACGCTTACTACGCTTCTTTCCCTTGCTATGCTTGCTATGCTACATACGCTTCCTATGCTTCCTACGCTTCCTACGGTTGCTACGCTTGCTATCCTTACTACGCTTTCTATGCTTGCTATACTTCAGACGCTTGCTATGCTGACTATGCTTACTACGTTACCTATGCTTCATACGCTTGCTTTGCTAACTAAGCTTCTTTCGTTTGCTATGCTTACTATGCTTCACACGCTTGCTATGCTTACTACTCTTCGTATGCTTACTAAGCTTCCCACGCTTGCTATGCTTACTATGCTTCCTATGCTTACTGCGCCTCTTTCGCTTCCTATGCTTGCTATGCTTCATACGCTTGCGATGCTGCCTACGCTTCCTATGCTTACTACGCTTCCTACGGTTGCAATGCTTGCTATCCTTACTACGCTTCCTATGCTTGCTATACTTCAGATGCTTGCTATGCTGACTATGCTTACTACGTTTGCTATGCTTCATACGCTTGCTTTGCTAACTAAGCTTCTTTCGTTTGCTATGCGTGCTATGCTTCACACGCTTGCTATGCTTACTACTCTTCCTATGCTTACTGAGCTTCCCACGCTTGCTATGCTTGCTATGCTTCATACGCTTGCTATGCTTAATACGCTTCCTATGCTTCCTACGCTTCCTACGGTTGCTACGCTTGCCATCCTTACTACGCTTTCTATGCTTGCTAAACTTCAGACGCTTGCTATGCTGACTATGCTTACTACGTTACCTATGCTTCATACGCCTTCTTTGCTAACTAAGCCTCTTTCGTTTGCTATGCTTGCTATGCTTCACACGCTTGATATACTTACTACTCTTCCTATGCTTAGTACGCTTCCCACGCTGGCTATGCTTACTGTGCTTCCTATGCTTTCCGCGCCTATTTCGCTTGCTATGCTTGCTACGCTTCATACGCTTGCTATGCTTCCTACAATTTCTAAGCTTACTACGCTTCCTACGTTCGCTATGCTTACTTTGCTTCCTACGCTTGCTATGCTTACTGCGCTTCTTTCGCTTGCTATGCTTGCTATGCTTCATGCGCTTGCTATGCTTAATACGCTTCCTATGCTTCCTACGCTTCCTACGGTTGCTACGCTTGCTATCCTTACTACGCTTCCTATGCTTGCTATACTTCAGACGCTTGCTATGCTGACTATGCTTACTACGTTACCTATGCTTCATACGCTTGCTTTGCTAACTAAGCTTCTTTCGCTTGCTATGCTTACTATGCTTCACACGCTTGCTATGCTTACTACTCTTCGTATGCTTACTACGCTTCACACGCTTTATATGCTTACTGTGCTTCCTATGCTTACAGCGCCTCTTTCGCTTCCTATGCTTGCTATGCTTCATACGCTTGCGATGCTGCCTACGCTTCCTATGCTTACTACGCTTCCTATGGTTGCAATGCTTGCTATCCTTACTACGCTTCCTATGCTTGCTACGCTTCCCACGCTTTATATGCTTACTGTGCTTCCTATGCTTACTGCGCCTCTTTCGCTTCCTATGCTTGCTATGCTTCATACGCTTGCGATGCTGCCTACGCTTCCTATGCTTACTACGCTTCCTACGGTTGCAATGCTTGCTATCCTTACTACGCTTCCTATGCTTGCTACACTTCATACGCTTGCTATGCTGACTATGCTTTCTACGTGTTTGCTATGCTTCATACGCTTGCTTTGCTAACTAAGCTTCTTTCATTTGCTATGCTTGCTATGCTTCATATGCTTGCGATGCTGCCTACGCTTTCTATGCTTACTACGCTTTCTATGATTGCTATGCTTCCTACGCCTGCTATGCTTAATGCGCTTGCTATGCTAACTACGCCCCTTTCACTTGCTATGCTTGCTATGCTTCATACGCTTGATATGCTTACTACGCTTCCTATGCTTGCTATGCTTCCTACGGTTGCTATGCTTACTGTGCTTCCTACGCTTGCTATGCTTCCTACAATTTCTATGCTTACTACGCTTCCTGCGTTCGCTATGCTTACTTTGCTTTCTACGCTTGCTATGCTTACTACGCTTCCTACGCTTACTACGCTTCTTTCCCTTGCTATGCTTGCTATGCTACATACGCTTCCTATGCTTCCTACGCTTCCTACGGTTGCTACGCTTGCTATCCTTACTACGCTTTCTATGCTTGCTATACTTCAGACGCTTGCTATGCTGACTATGCTTACTACGTTACCTATGCTTCATACGCTTGCTTTGCTAACTAAGCTTCTTTCGTTTGCTATGCTTACTATGCTTCACACGCTTGCTATGCTTACTACTCTTCGTATGCTTACTAAGCTTCCCACGCTTGCTATGCTTACTATGCTTCCTATGCTTACTGCGCCTCTTTCGCTTCCTATGCTTGCTATGCTTCATACGCTTGCGATGCTGCCTACGCTTCCTATGCTTACTACGCTTCCTACGGTTGCAATGCTTGCTATCCTTACTACGCTTCCTATGCTTGCTATACTTCAGATGCTTACTATGCTGACTATGCTTACTACGTTTGCTATGCTTCATACGCTTGCTTTGCTAACTAAGCTTCTTTCGTTTGCTATGCTTGCTATGATTCACACGCTTGCTATGCTTACTACTCTTCCTATGCTTACTGAGCTTCCCACGCTTGCTATGCTTGCTATGCTTCATACGCTTGCTATGCTTAATACGCTTCCTATGCTTCCTACGCTTCCTACGGTTGCTACGCTTGCTATCCTTACTACGCTTTCTATGCTTGCTATACTTCAGACGCTTGCTATGCTGACTATGCTTACTACGTTACCTATGCTTCATACGCCTTCTTTGCTAACTAAGCCTCTTTCGTTTGCTATGCTTGCTATGCTTCACACGCTTGATATACTTACTACTCTTCCTATGCTTAGTACGCTTCCCACGCTGGCTATGCTTACTGTGCTTCCTATGCTTTCCGCCCCTCTTTCGCTTGCTATGCTTGCTATGCTTCATACGCTTGCGATGCTCCCTACGCTTCCTATGCTTACTACGCTTCCTATGATTGCTATGCTTCCTACGCCTGCTATGCTTCACGCGCTTGCTATGACATCTACGCTTCTTTCGCTTGTTATGCTTGCTATGCTTGCTATGCTTGCTATCCTTCATACGCTTTCTATGCTTACTGTGCTTCCTACCCTTGCTAAGTTTACTGTGCTTCCTACGCTTACTTTGCTTCCTACGCTTTCTATGCTTACTTTGCTTCTTTCGCTTGCTATGCTTGCTATGCTCCATACACGTCCTATGCTTGATACGCCTGCTACGCCTCCTACGCTTGCTATGCTTACTACACTTCCTAGGCTTGCTATGCTTCACACGCTTGCTATGCTTACTACTCTTCCTATGCTTATTGCGCCTCTTTCGCTTGCTATTCTTGCTATGCTTCATACGCTTGCGATGCTGCCTACGCTTCCTATGCTTACTACGCTTCCTATGATTGCTATGCTTCCTACGCCTGCAATGCTTCATGCGCTTGTTATGCAACTACGCTTCTTTCGCTTGCTATGCTTGCTATGCTTCATACGCTTGCTAAGCTAACTGTGTTTCCTATGCTTGCTATGTTTACGGTGCTTCCTACGCTTGCTATACTTCCTACGCTTCCTATGATTGCAATGCTTTCTACGCTTCCTACGCTCACTTTGCTTCCTACGCTTGCTATGCTTACTGCGCTTCTTTCGCTTGCTATGCTTCATACGCTTGCTATGCTCACTGCGCTTCTTTTGCTTGCTATGCTTGCTATGCTTCATACGCTTGCTTTGCTTCCTATGCTTCCTTTGCTTCCTACGCTTCCTACGCTTCCTACGCTTGCTATGCTTCCTATGCTTCCTACGATTTCTATGCTTACTACGCTTCCTATGCTTACTATGCTTACTACGCTTCCTATGCTTACTGCGCTTCTTTCGATTGCTATGCTTGCTATGCTTCCTACGCTTGCTATGCGTCATACGCTTGCTATGCTTCCTGCGCTTTCTATGCTTACTACGCTTCCTTCGCTAGCTATGCTTACTGTGCTTCTTTCCCTTACTATGCTTGCTATGTTTCATACGCTTGCTATGCTTCCTGCGCTTCCTATGCTTACTATGCTTCCTATGCTTACTACGCTTCCTATGCCTGCCATATATCCTACGCTTGCTATGCTTCATACGCTTGCTTTGCTAACTAAGCTTCTTTCGTTTGCTATTCTTGCTATGCTTCACACGCTTGCTATGCTTACTACTCCTCCTATGCTTACTACGATTCCCACGCTTGCTATGCTTACTGTGCTTCCTTTGCTTACTGCGCCTCTTTCGCTTGCTATGCTTGCTATGCTTCATACGCTTGCGATGCTGCCTACGCTTCCTATGCTTACTACGCTTCCTATGATTGCTATGCTTCCTACGCCTGCAATGCTTCATGCGCTTGCTATGCTAACTACGCTTCTTTCGCTTGCTATGCTTGCTATGCTTCATACGCTTGCTATGCTTACTGTGCTTCCTACGCTTGCTATGTTTACGGTGCTTCCTACGCTTGCTATACTTCCTATCCCTGCTATGCTTCCTACGCTTCCTACGCTTCCTACGCTCACTTTGCTTCCTACACTTGCTATGCTTACTGCGCTTCTTTCGCTTGCTATGCTTGCTATGCTTCATAGGCTTGCTATGCTTACTGCGCTTCTTTTGCTTGCTATGCTTGCTATGCTTCATACGCTTGCGATGCTGCCTACGCTTCCTATGCTTACTACGCTTCCTATGATTGCTATGCTTCCTATGCCTGCAATGCTTCATGCGCTTGCTATGCTAACTACGCTTCTTTCGCTTGCTATGCTTGCTATGCTTCATACGCTTGCTATGCTTACTGTGCTTCCTACGCTTGCTATGTTTACGGTGCTTCCTACGCTTGCTATACTTCCTATCCCTGCTATGCTTCCTACGCTTCCTACGCTTCCTACGCTCACTTTGCTTCCTACACTTGCTATGCTTACTGCGCTTCTTTCGCTTGCTATGCTTGCTATGCTTCATAGGCTTGCTATGCTTACTGCGCTTCTTTTGCTTGCTATGCTTGCTATGCTTCATACGCTTGCTATGCTTCCTATGCTTCCTATTCTTCCTACGCTTACTACGCTTCCTACGCTTGCTATGCTTCCTATGCTTCCTACGATTTCTATGCTTACTACGCTTCCTATGCTTACTATGCTTACTATGCTTGCTATGTTTACGGTGCTTCCTACGCTTGCTATACTTCCTACGCATCCTATGATTTCAATGCTTACTACGCTTCCTACGCTCACTTTGCTTCCTACGCTTGCTATGCTTACTGCGCTTCTTTCGCTTGCTATGCTTGCTATGCTTCGTACGCTTGCTATGCTTACTGCGCTACTTTTGCTTGCTATGCTTGCTATGCTTGATACGCTTGCTATGCTTCCTATGCTTCCTATGCTTCCTACGCTTCCTACGCTTCCTACGCTTGCTATGCTTCCTATGCTTCCTACGATTTTTATGCTTACTACGCTTCCTATGCTTACTATGCTTACTACGCTTCCTATGCTTACTGCGCTTCTTTCGATTGCTATGCTTTCTATGCTTCCTACGCTTGCGATGCATCATACGCTTGCTATGCTTCCTGCGCTTGCTATGCTTACTACGCTTCCTTCGCTAGCTATGCTTACTGTGCTTCCTAAGCTTGCTATGCTCTCGACGATTTCTATGCTTACTACGCTTCCTACGCTTACTGCGCTTCTTTCCCTTGCTATGCTTGCTATGTTTCATACGCTTGCTATGCTTCCTGCGCTTCCTATGCTTACTATGCTTCCTATGCTTACTACGCTTCCTATGCTTGCCATGCATCCTACGCTTGCTATGCTTAATGCGCTTGCTATGCTAACTACGCTTCCTTCGCTTGCTATGCTTGCTATGCTTCATAAGCTTGCTATGCGTACTACGCTTCCTTTGCTTGCTATGCTTACTGTGCTTCCTACGCTTCCTATGCTTCCTATGATTTCTATGCTTACTACGCTTCCTATGCTTACTTTGCTTCTTTCGCTTGCTATGCTTGCTATGCCTCATACGCTTCCTATGCTTGATACGCTTGCTACACTTTGCTTCCTCCGCTTGCTATGCTTACTGCACTTCTTTCGCTTGCTATGCTTGCTATGCTTCATATGATTGCTATGCTTACTGCGCTTCTTTTGCTTGCTATGCTTGCTATGCTTCATACGCTTGCTATGCTTCCTATGCTTGCTATGCTTCCTACGCTTCCTACGCTTCCTACACTTGCTATGCTTCCTATGCTTCCTACCATTTCTATGCTTACTACGCTTCCTATGCTTACTATGCTTACTACGCTTCCTATGCTTACTGCGCTTCTTTCGATTGCTATGCTTGCTATGCTTGCTATGGGTCATACGCTTGCTATGCTTCCTCCGCTTGCTATGCTTACTACGCTTCCTTCGCTAGCTATGCTTACTGTGCTTCCTAAGCTTGCTATGCTCTCGACGATTTCTATGCTTACTACGCTTCCTAAGCTTATTGCGCTTCTTTCCCTTGCTATGCTTGCTATGTTTCATACGCTTGCTATGCTTCCTGCGCTTCCTATGCTTACTATGCTTCCTATGCTTACTACGCTTCCTATGCTAGCCATGCATCCTACGCTTGCTATGCTTAATGCGCTTGCTATGCTAACTACGCTTCCTTCGCTTGCTATGCTTGATATGCTTCATAAGCATGCTATGCGTACTACGCTTCCTTTGCTTGCTATGCTTACTGTGCTTCCTACGCTTCCTATGCTTCCTATGATTTCTATGCTTACTACGCTTCCTATGCTTACTTTGCTTCTTTCGCTTGCTATGCTTGCTATGCTTCATACGCTTCCTATGCTTGATACGCTTGCTACGCCTCCTACGCTTGCAATGCTTACTACACTTCCTTAGCTTGCGATACTTCATATGCTTGCTATGCTGACTACGCCTTCTACGTATGCTATGCTTCATACGCTTGTTATGCTAACTACGCTTCTTTCGCTTGCTATGCTTCATACGCCTGATATGCTTACTACATTTCCTATCCTTACTATGCTTCCTACGGTTGCTATGCTTACTGTGCTTCCTACGCTTGCTATGCTTGCTATGCTTCATACGCTTGAAATGCTTACTACGCTCCCTATGCTTACTATGCTTCCTACGGTTGCTATGCTTACTGTGCTTCCTACGCTTGCTAGGCTTCCTAAAATTTCTATGCTTACTACGCTTCCTACGTTTGCTATGCTTACCTTGCTTCCTACGCTTGCTATGCTTACTGCGCTTCTTTCGCTTGCTATGCTTGCTATGCTTCATACGCTTGCTATGCTTGCTACGCATCCTATGCTTCGTACGCTTCCTACGGTTGCTACGCTTGCTATCCTTACTATGCTTCCTGTGCTTGCTATACTTCAGATGCTTGCTATGCTGACTATGCCTACTACGTTTCCTATGCTTCATACGCTTGCTTTGCTTACTAAGCTTCTTTCGTTCGCTATGCTTGCTATGCTTCACACGCTTGCTATACTTACTACTCTTCCTATGCTTAGTACGCTTCCCACGCTTGCTATGCTTACTGTGCTTCCTATGCTTACAGCGCCTCTTTCGCTTGCTATGCTTGCTATGCTTCATACGCTTGCGATGCTGCCTACGCTTCCTATGCTTACTACGCTTCCTATGATTGCTATGCTTCCTACGCCTGCTATGCTTCATGCGCTTGCTATGCTAACTACGCTTCTTTTGCCTGCTATGCTTGCTATGCTTGCTATGCTTCATACGCTTTCTATGCTTACTGTGCTTTCTACGCTTGCTATGTTTACTGTGCTTCCTACGCTTACTTTGCTTCCTATGCTTTCTATGCTTACTTTGCTTCTTTCGCTTGCTATGCTTGCTATGCTTCATACACTTCCTATGCTTGATACGCCTGCTACGCCTCCTACGCTTGCTATGCTTACTACACTTCCTAAGCTTGCTATGCTTCATACGCTTGCTTTGCTAACTAAGCTTCTTTCGTTTGCTATGCTTGCTATGCTTCACACGCTTGCTATGCTTACTACTCTTCCTATGCTTACTACGCTTCCCACGCTTGCTATGCTTACTGTGCTTCCTATGCTTACTGCGCCTCTTTCGCTTGCTATGCTTGCTATGCTTCATACGATTGCGATGCTGCCTACGCTTCCTATGCTTACTACGCTTCCTATGATTGCGATGCTTCCTACCCCTGCAATGCTTCATGCGCTTGCTATGCTAACTACGCTTCCTATGCTTACTATACTTCATAGGCTTGCTATGCTGACTACGCTTACTGCGCTTGCTATGCTTCATAAGCTTGCTATGCTGACTACGTTTCGTTCGCTTCCTATGCTTACTGTGCTTCCTACGCTTGGTATGCTCTCGACGATTTCTATGCTTACTACGCTTCCTACGCTTACTGCGCTTCTTTTCCTTGCTATGCTTGCTATGTTTCAGACGCTTGCTATGCTTCCTGCGCTTCCTATGCTTCCTATGCTTCCTATGCTTACTACGCTTCCTAAGCTTGCCATGCATCCTACGCTTGCTATGCTTAATGCGCTTGCTATGCTAACTACGTTTCCTTCGCTTGCTATGCTTACTACAATTTCTATGCTTACTACGCTTCCTACGTTTGCTATGCTTACTTTGCTTCCAACGCTTGCTTTTCTTACTGCGCTTCTTTCGCTTGCTATGCTTGCCATTCTTCATACGCTTGCTATGCTTCCTACGCTTCCTATGCTTCCTACGCTTTCTACGGTTGCTACGCTTGCTATCCTTACTACGCTTCCTATGCTTGCTATACTTCAGACGCTTGCTATGCTGACTATGCTTACTACGCTTCCTATGCTTCATACGCTTGCTTTGCTAACTAAGCTTCTTTCGTTTGCTATGCTTGCTATGCTTCACACGCTTGCAATGCTTACTACTCTTCCTTTGCTCACTACGCTTCCCACGCTTGCTATGCTTACTGTGCTTCCTATGCTTACTGCGCCTTTTTGCTTGCTATGCTTGCTACGCTTCATACGCTTGCTATGCTTCCTACAATTTCTAATCTTACTACGCTTCCTACGTTCGCTATGCTTACTTTGCTTCCTACGCTTGCTATGCTTACTGCGCTTCTTTCGCTTGCTATGCTTGCTATGCTTCAAGCGCTTGCTATGCTTAATACGCTTCCTATGCTTCCTACGCTTCCTACGGTTGCTACGCTTGCTATCCTTACTACGCTTCCTATGCTTGCTATACTTCAGACGCTTGCTATGCTGACTATGCTTACTACGTTACCTATGCTTCATACGCTTGCTTTGCTAACTAAGCTTCTTTCGCTTGCTATGCTTACTATGCTTCACACGCTTGCTATGCTTACTACTCCTCGTATGCTTACTACGCTTCCCACGCTTTATATGCTTACTGTGCTTCCTATGCTTACTGCGCCTCTTTCGCTTCCTATGCTTGCTATGCTTCATACGCTTGCGATGCTGCCTACGCTTCCTATGCTTACTACGCTTCCTACGGTTGCAATGCTTGCTATCCTTACTACGCTTCCTATGCTTGCTACACTTCATACGCTTGCTATGCTGACTATGCTTTCTACGTGTTTGCTATGCTTCATACGCTTGCTTTGCTAACTAAGCCTCTTTCGTTTGCTATGCTTGCTATGCTTCATATGCTTGCGATGCTGCCTACGCTTTCTATGCTTACTACGCTTTCTATGATTGCTATGCTTCCTACGCCTGCTATGCTTCATGCGCTTGCTATGCTAACTACGCCCCTTTCACTTGCTATGCTTGCTATGCTTCATACGCTTGATATGCTTACTACGCTTCCTATGCTTACTATGCTTCCTACGGTTGCTATGCTTACTGTGCTTCCTACGCTTGCTATGCTTCCTACAATTTCTATGCTTACTACGCTTCCTGCGTTCGCTATGCTTACTTTGCTTTCTACGCTTGCTATGCTTACTGCGCTTCTTTCGCTTGCTATGCTTGCTATGCTTCATACGCTTGCTATGCTACATACGCTTCCTATGCTTCCTACGCTTCCTACGGTTGCTACGCTTGCTATCCTTACTACGCTTTCTATGCTTGCTATACTTCAGACGCTTGCTATGCTGACTATGCTTACTACGTTACCTATGCTTCATACGCTTGCTTTGCTAACTAAGCTTCTTTCGTTTGCTATGCTTACTATGCTTCACACGCTTGCTATGCTTACTACTCTTCGTATGCTTACTAAGCTTCCCACGCTTGCTATGCTTACTATGCTTCCTATGCTTACTGCGCCTCTTTCGCTTCCTATGCTTGCTATGCTTCATACGCTTGCGATGCTGCCTACGCTTCCTATGCTTACTACGCTTCCTACGGTTGCAATGCTTGCTATCCTTACTACGCTTCCTATGCTTGCTATACTTCAGATGCTTGCTATGCTGACTATGCTTACTACGTTTGCTATGCTTCATACGCTTGCTTTGCTAACTAAGCTTCTTTCGTTTGCTATGCGTGCTATGCTTCACACGCTTGCTATGCTTACTACTCTTCCTATGCTTACTGAGCTTCCCACGCTTGCTATGCTTGCTATGCTTCATACGCTTGCTATGCTTAATACGCTTCCCATGCTTCCTACGCTTCCTACGGTTGCTACGCTTGCCATCCTTACTACGCTTTCTATGCTTGCTAAACTTCAGACGCTTGCTATGCTGACTATGCTTACTACGTTACCTATGCTTCATACGCCTTCTTTGCTAACTAAGCCTCTTTCGTTTGCTATGCTTGCTATGCTTCACACGCTTGATATACTTACTACTCTTCCTATGCTTAGTACGCTTCCCACGCTGGCTATGCTTACTGTGCTTCCTATGCTTTCCGCGCCTCTTTCGCTTGCTATGCTTGCTACGCTTCATACGCTTGCTATGCTTCCTACAATTTCTAAGCTTACTACGCTTCCTACGTTCGCTATGCTTACTTTGCTTCCTACGCTTGCTATGCATTCTGCGCTTCTTTCGCTTGCTATGCTTGCTATGCTTCATGCGCTTGCTATGCTTAATACGCTTCCTATGCTTCCTACGCTTCCTACGGTTGCTACGCTTGCTATCCTTACTACGCTTCCTATGCTTGCTATACTTCAGACGCTTGCTATGCTGACTATGCTTACTACGTTACCTATGCTTCATACGCTTGCTTTGCTAACTAAGCTTCTTTCGCTTGCTATGCTTACTATGCTTCACACGCTTGCTATGCTTACTACTCTTCGTATGCTTACTACGCTTCCCACGCTTTATATGCTTACTGTGCTTCCTATGCTTACTGCGCCTCTTTCGCTTCCTATGCTTGCTATGCTTCATACGCTTGCGATGCTGCCTACGCTTCCTATGCTTACTACGCTTCCTACGGTTGCAATGCTTGCTATCCTTACTACGCTTCCTATGCTTGCTACGCTTCCCACGCTTTATATGCTTACTGTGCTTCCTATGCTTACTGCGCCTCTTTCGCTTCCTATGCTTGCTATGCTTCATACGCTTGCGATGCTGCCTACGCTTCCTATGCTTACTACGCTTCCTACGGTTGCAATGCTTGCTATCCTTACTACGCTTCCTATGCTTGCTACACTTCATACGCTTGCTATGCTGACTATGCTTTCTACGTGTTTGCTATGCTTCATACGCTTGCTTTGCTAACTAAGCTTCTTTCATTTGCTATGCTTGCTATGCTTCATATGCTTGCGATGCTGCCTACGCTTTGTATGCTTACTACGCTTTCTATGATTGCTATGCTTCCTACGCCTGCTATGCTTCATGCGCTTGCTATGCTAACTACGCCCCTTTCACTTGCTATGCTTACTATGCTTCCTACGGTTGCTATGCTTACTGTGCTTCCTACGCTTGCTATGCTTCCTACAATTTCTATGCTTACTACGCTTCCTGCGTTCGCTATGCTTACTTTGCTTTCTACGCTTGCTATGCTTACTACGCTTCCTACGCATACTACGCTTCTTTCCCTTGCTATGCTTGCTATGCTACATACGCTTCCTATGCTTCCTACGCTTCCTACGGTTGCTACGCTTGCTATCCTTACTACGCTTTCTATGCTTGCTATACTTCAGACGCTTGCTATGCTGACTATGCTTACTACGTTACCTATGCTTCATACGCTTGCTTTGCTAACTAAGCTTCTTTCGTTTGCTATGCTTACTATGCTTCACACGCTTGCTATGCTTACTACTCTTCGTATGCTTACTAAGCTTCCCACGCTTGCTATGCTTACTATGCTTCCTATGCTTACTGCGCCTCTTTCGCTTCCTATGCTTGCTATGCTTCATACGCTTGCGATGCTGCCTACGCTTCCTATGCTTACTACGCTTCCTACGGTTGCAATGCTTGCTATCCTTACTACGCTTCCTATGCTTGCTATACTTCAGATGCTTGCTATGCTGACTATGCTTACTACGTTTGCTATGCTTCATACGCTTGCTTTGCTAACTAAGCTTCTTTCGTTTGCTATGCTTGCTATGATTCACACGCTTGCTATGCTTACTACTCTTCCTATGCTTACTGAGCTTCCCACGCTTGCTATGCTTGCTATGCTTCATACGCTTGCTATGCTTAATACGCTTCCTATGCTTCCTACGCTTCCTACGGTTGCTACGCTTGCTATCCTTACTACGCTTTCTATGCTTGCTATACTTCAGACGCTTGCTATGCTGACTATGCTTACTACGTTACCTATGCTTCATACGCCTTCTTTGCTAACTAAGCCTCTTTCGTTTGCTATGCTTGCTATGCTTCACACGCTTGATATACTTACTACTCTTCCTATGCTTAGTACGCTTCCCACGCTGGCTATGCTTACTGTGCTTCCTATGCTTTCCGCGCCTCTTTCGCTTGCTATGCTTGCTATGCTTCATACGCTTGCGATGCTCCCTACGCTTCCTATGCTTACTACGCTTCCTATGATTGCTATGCTTCCTACGCCTGCTATGCTTCACGCGCTTGCTATGACAACTACGCTTCTTTCGCTTGTTATGCTTGCTATGCTTGCTATGCTTGCTATCCTTCATACGCTTTATATGCTTACTGTGCTTCCTACCCTTGCTAAGTTTACTGTGCTTCCTACGCTTACTTTGCTTCCTACGCTTTCTATGCTTACTTTGCTTCTTTCGCTTGCTATGCTTGCTATGCTCCATACACTTCCTATGCTTGATACGCCTGCTACGCCTCCTACGCTTGCTATGCTTACTACACTTCCTAGGCTTGCTATGCTTCACACGCTTGCTATGCTTACTACTCTTCCTATGCTTATTGCGCCTCTTTCGCTTGCTATTCTTGCTATGCTTCATACGCTTGCGATGCTGCCTACGCTTCCTATGCTTACTACGCTTCCTATGATTGCTATGCTTCCTACGCCTGCAATGCTTCATGCGCTTGTTATGCAACTACGCTTCTTTCGCTTGCTATGCTTGCTATGCTTCATACGCTTGCTAAGCTAACTGTGTTTCCTATGCTTGCTATGTTTACGGTGCTTACTACGCTTGCTATACTTCCTACGCTTCCTATGATTTCAATGCTTTCTACGCTTCCTACGCTCACTTTGCTTCCTACGCTTGCTATGCTTACTGCGCTTCTTTCGCTTGCTATGCTTCATACGCTTGCTATGCTCACTGCGCTTCTTTTGCTTGCTATGCTTGCTATGCTTCATACGCTTGCTTTGCTTCCTATGCTTGCTATGCTTCCTACGCTTCCTACGCTTCCTACGCTTGCTATGCTTCCTATGCTTCCTACGATTTCTATGCTTACTACGCTTCCTATGCTTACTATGCTTACTACGCTTCCTATGCTTACTGCGCTTCTTTCGATTGCTATGCTTGCTATGCTTCCTACGCTTGCTATGCGTCATACGCTTGCTATGCTTCCTGCGCTTTCTATGCTTACTACGCTTCCTTCGCTAGCTATGCTTACTGTGCTTCCTAAACTTGCAATGCTCTCGACGATTTCTATGCTTACTACGCCTCCTACGCTTACTGCGCTTCTTTCCCTTACTATGCTTGCTATGTTTCATACGCTTGCTATGCTTCCTGCGCTTCCTATGCTTACTATGCTTCCTATGCTTACTACGCTTCCTATGCCTGCCATATATCCTACGCTTGCTATGCTTCATACGCTTGCTTTGCTAACTAAGCTTCTTTCGTTTGCTATTCTTGCTATGCTTCACAGGCTTGCTATGCTTACTACTCCTCCTATGCTTACTACGATTCCCACGCTTGCTATGCTTACTGTGCTTCCTTTGCTTACTGCGCCTCTTTCGCTTGCTATGCTTGCTATGCTTCATACGCTTGCGATGCTGCCTACGCTTCCTATGCTTACTACGCTTCCTATGATTGCTATGCTTCCTACGCCTGCAATGCTTCATGCGCTTGCTATGCTAACTACGCTTCTTTCGCTTGCTATGCTTGCTATGCTTCATACGCTTGCTATGCTTACTGTGCTTCCTACGCTTGCTATGTTTACGGTGCTTCCTACGCTTGCTATACTTCCTATCCCTGCTATGCTTCCTACGCTTCCTACGCTTCCTACGCTCACTTTGCTTCCTACACTTGCTATGCTTACTGCGCTTCTTTCGCTTGCTATGCTTGCTATGCTTCATAGGCTTGCTATGCTTACTGCGCTTCTTTTGCTTGCTATGCTTGCTATGCTTCACACGCTTGCTATGCTTCCTATGCTTCCTATTCTTCCTACGCTTACTACGCTTCCTACGCTTGCTATGCTTCCTATGCTTCCTACGATTTCTATGCTTACTACGCTTCCTATGCTTACTATGCTTACTACGCTTGCTATGTTTACGGTGCTTCCTACGCTTGCTATACTTCCTACGCATCCTATGATTTCAATGCTTACTACGCTTCCTACGCTCACTTTGCTTCCTACGCTTGCTATGCTTACTGCGCTTCTTTCGCTTGCTATGCTTGCTATGCTTCATACGCTTGCTATGCTTACTGCGCTTCTTTTGCTTGCTATGCTTGCTATGCTTCATACGCTTGCTATGCTTCCTATGCTTCCTATGCTTCCTACGCTTCCTACGCTTCCTACGCTTGCTATGCTTCCTATGCTTCCTACGATTTTTATGCTTACTACGCTTCCTATGCTTACTATGCTTACTACGCTTCCTATGCTTACTGCGCTTCTTTCGATTGCTATGCTTTCTATGCTTCCTACGCTTGCGATGCATCATACGCTTGCTATGCTTCCTGCGCTTGCTATGCTTACTACGCTTCCTTCGCTAGCTATGCTTACTGTGCTTCCTAAGCTTGCTATGCTCTCGACGATTTCTATGCTTACTACGCTTCCTACGCTTACTGCGCTTCTTTCCCTTGCTATGCTTGCTATGTTTCATACGCTTGCTATGCTTCCTGCGCTTCCTATGCTTACTATGCTTCCTATGCTTACTACGCTTCCTATGCTTGCCATGCATCCTACGCTTGCTATGCTTAATGCGCTTGCTATGCTAACTGCGCTTCCTTCGCTTGCTATGCTTGCTATGCTTCATAAGCTTGCTATGCGTACTACGCTTCCTTTGCTTGCTATGCTTACTGTGCTTCCTACGCTTCCTATGCTTCCTATGATTCCTATGCTTACTACGCTTCCTATGCTTACTTTGCTTCTTTCGCTTGCTATGCTTGCCATGCTTCATACGCTTCCTATGCTTGATACGCTTGCTACACTTTGCTTCCTCCGCTTGCTATGCTTACTGCACTTCTTTCGCTTGCTATGCTTGCTATGCTTCATATGATTGCTATGCTTACTGCGCTTCTTTTGCTTGCTATGCTTGCTATGCTTCATACGCTTGCTATGCTTCCTATGCTTGCTATGCTTCCTACGCTTCCTACGCTTCCTACACTTGCTATGCTTCCTATGCTTCCTACCATTTCTATGCTTACTACGCTTCCTATGCTTACTATGCTTACTACGCTTCCTATGCTTACTGCGCTTCTTTCGATTGCTATGCTTGCTATGCTTGCTATGGGTCATACGCTTGCTATGCTTCCTCCGCTTGCTATGCTTACTACGCTTCCTTCGCTAGCTATGCTTACTGTGCTTCCTAAGCTTGCTATGCTCTCGACGATTTCTATGCTTACTACGCTTCCTAAGCTTATTGCGCTTCTTTCCCTTGCTATGCTTGCTATGTTTCATACGCTTGCTATGCTTCCTGCGCTTCCTATGCTTACTATGCTTCCTATGCTTACTACGCTTCCTATGCTAGCCATGCATCCTACGCTTGCTATGCTTAATGCGCTTGCTATGCTAACTACGCTTCCTTCGCTTGCTATGCTTGATATGCTTCATAAGCATGCTATGCGTACTACGCTTCCTTTGCTTGCTATGCTTACTGTGCTTCCTACGCTTCCTATGCTTCCTATGATTTCTATGCTTACTACGCTTCCTATGCTTACTTTGCTTCTTTCGCTTGCTATGCTTGCTATGCTTCATACGCTTCCTATGCTTGATACGCTTGCTACGCCTCCTACGCTTGCAATGCTTACTACACTTCCTAAGCTTGCTATACTTCATATGCTTGCTATGCTGACTACGCATTCTACGTATGCTATGCTTCATACGCTTGTTATGCTAACTACGCTTCTATCGCTTGCTATGCTTCATACGCCTGATATGCTTACTACACTTCCTATCCTTACTATGCTTCCTACGGTTGCTATGCTTACTGTGCTTCCTACGCTTGCTATGCTTGCTATGCTTCATACGCTTGAAATGCTTACTACGCTCCCTATGCTTACTATGCTTCCTACGGTTGCTATGCTTACTGTGCTTCCTACGCTTGCTAGGCTTCCTAAAATTTCTATGCTTACTACGCTTCCTACGTTTGCTATGCTTACCTTGCTTCCTACGCTTGCTATGCTTACTGCGCTTCTTTCGCTTGCTATGCTTGCTATGCTTCATACGCTTGCTATGCTTGCTACGCATCCTATGCTTCGTACGCTTCCTACGGTTGCTACGCTAGCTATCCTTACTACGCTTCCTATGCTTGCTATACTTCAGACGCTTGCTATGCTTACCTTGCTTCCTACGCTTGCTATGCTTGCTATGCTTCATACGCTTGCTATGCTTGCTACGCATCCTATGCTTAGTACGCTTCCCACGCTGGCTATGCTTACTGTGCTTCCTATGCTTTCCGCGCCTCTTTCGCTTGCTATGCTTGCTATGCTTCATACGCTTGCGATGCTCCCTACGCTTCCTATGCTTACGACGCTTCCTATGATTGCTATGCTTCCTACGCCTACTATGCTTCACGCGCTTGCTATGACAACTACGCTTCTTTCGCTTGTTATGCTTGCTATGCTTGCTATGCTTGCTATCCTTCATACGCTTTCTATGCTTACTGTGCTTCCTACCCTTGCTAAGTTTACTGTGCTTCCTACGCTTACTTTGCTTCCTACGCTTTCTATGCTTACTTTGCTTCTTTCGCTTGCTATGCTTGCTATGCTCCATACACTTCCTATGCTTGATACGCCTGCTACGCCTCCTACGCTTGCTATGCTTACTACACTTCCTAGGCTTGCTATGCTTCACACGCTTGCTATGCTTACTACTCTTCCTATGCTTATTGCGCCTCTTTCGCTTGCTATTCTTGCTATGCTTCATACGCTTGCGATGCTGCCTACGCTTCCTATGCTTACTACGCTTCCTATGATTGCTATGCTTCCTACGCCTGCAATGCTTCATGCGCTTGTTATGCAACTACGCTTCTTTCGCTTGCTATGCTTGCTATGCTTCATACGCTTGCTAAGCTAACTGTGCTTCCTATGCTTGCTATGTTTACGGTGATTCCTACGCTTGCTATACTTCCTACGCTTCCTATGATTTCAATGCTTTCTACGCTTCCTACGCTCACTTTGCTTCCTACGCTTGCTATGCTTACTGCGCTTCTTTCGCTTGCTATGCTTCATACGCTTGCTATGCTCACTGCGCTTCTTTTGCTTGCTATGCTTGCTATGCTTCATACGCTTGCTTTGCTTCCTATGCTTGCTATGCTTCCTACGCTTCCTACGCTTCCTACGCTTGCTATGCTTCCTATGCTTCCTACGATTTCTATGCTTACTACGCTTCCTATGCTTACTATGCTTACTACGCTTCCTATGCTTACTGCGCTTCTTTCGATTGCTATGCTTGCTATGCTTCCTACGCTTGCTATGCGTCATACGCTTGCTAATCTTCCTGCGCTTTCTATGCTTACTACGCTTCCTTCGCTAGCTATGCTTACTGTGCTTCCTAAGCTTGCAATGCACTCGACGATTTCTATGCTTACTACGCCTCCTACGCTTACTGCGCTTCCTTCCCTTACTATGCTTGCTATGTTTCATACGCTTGCTATGCTTCCTGCGCTTCCTATGCTTACTATGCTTCCTATGCTTACTACGCTTCCTATGCCTGCCATATATCCTACGCTTGCTATGCTTCATACGCTTGCTTTGCTAACTAAGCTTCTTTCGTTTGCTATTCTTGCTATGCTTCACACGCTTGCTATGCTTACTACTCCTCCGATGCTTACTACGATTCCCACGCTTGCTATGCTTACTGTGCTTCCTTTGCTTACTGCGCCTCTTTCGCTTGCTATGCTTGCTATGCTTCATACGCTTGCGATGCTGCCTACGCTTCCTATGCTAACTACGCTTCCTATGATTGCTATGCTTCCTACCCCTGCAATGCTTCATGCGCTTGCTATGCTAACTACGCTTCTTTCGCTTGCTATGCTTGCTATGCTTCATACGCTTGCTATGCTTACTGTGCTTCCTACGCTTGCTATGTTTACGGTGCTTCCTACGCTTGCTATACTTCCTATCCCTGCTATGCTTCCTACGCTTCCTACGCTTCCTACGCTCACTTTGCTTCCTACACTTGCTATGCTTACTGCGCTTCTTTCGCTTGCTATGCTTGCTATGCTTCATAGGCTTGCTATGCTTACTGCGCTTCTTTTGCTTGCTATGCTTGCTATGCTTCATACGCTTGCTATGCTTCCTATGCTTCCTATTCTTCCTACGCTTACTACGCTTCCTACGCTTGCTATGCTTCCTATGCTTCCTACGATTTCTATGCTTACTACGCTTCCTATGCTTACTATGCTTACTACGCTTGCTATGTTTACGGTGCTTCCTACGCTTGCTTTACTTCCTACGCATCCTATGATTTCAATGCTTACTACGCTTCCTACGCTCACTTTGCTTCCTACGCTTGCTATGCTTACTGCGCTTCTTTCGCTTGCTATGCTTGCTATGCTTCATACGCTTGCTATGCTTACTGCGCTTCTTTTGCTTGCTATGCTTGCTATGCTTCATACGCTTGCTATGCTTCCTATGCTTCCTATGCTTCCTACGCTTCCTACGCTTCCTACGCTTGCTATGCTTCCTATGCTTCCTACGATTTTTATGCTTACTACGCTTCCTATGCTTACTATGCTTACTACGCTTCCTATGCTTACTGCGCTTCTTTCGATTGCTATGCTTTCTATGCTTCCTACGCTTGCGATGCATCATACGCTTGCTATGCTTCCTGCGCTTGCTATGCTTACTACGCTTCCTTCGCTAGCTATGCTTACTGTGCTTCCTAAGCTTGCTATGCTCTCGACGATTTCTATGCTTACTACGCGTCCTACGCTTACTGCGCTTCTTTCCCTTGCTATGCTTGCTATGTTTCATACGCTTGCTATGCTTCCTGCGCTTCCTATGCTTACTATGCTTCCTATGCTTACTACGCTTCCTATGCTTGCCATGCATCCTACGCTTGCTATGCTTAATGCGCTTGCTATGCTAACTACGCTTCCTTCGCTTGCTATGCTTGCTATGCTTCATAAGCTTGCTATGCGTACTACGCTTCCTTTGCTTGCTATGCTTACTGTGCTTCCTACGCTTCCTATGCTTCCTATGATTTCTATGCTTACTACGCTTCCTATGCTTACTTTGCTTCTTTCGCTTGCTATGCTTGCTATGCTTCATACGCTTCCAATGCTTGATACGCTTGCTACACTTTGCTTCCTCCGCTTGCTATGCTTACTGCACTTCTTTCGCTTGCTATGCTTGCTATGCTTCATATGATTGCTATGCTTACTGCGCTTCTTTTGCTTGCTATGCTTGCTATGCTTCATACGCTTGCTATGCTTCCTATGCTTGCTATGCTTCCTACGCTTCCTACGCTTCCTACACTTGCTATGCTTCCTATGCTTCCTACCATTTCTATGCTTACTACGCTTCCTATGCTTACTATGCTTACTACGCTTCCTATGCTTACTGCGCTTCTTTCGATTGCTATGCTTGCTATGCTTGCTATGGGTCATACGCTTGCTATGCTTCCTCCGCTTGCTATGCTTACTACGCTTCCTTCGCTAGCTATGCTTACTGTGCTTCCTAAGCTTGCTATGCTCTCGACGATTTCTATGCTTACTACGCTTCCTACGCTTATTGCGCTTCTTTCCCTTGCTATGCTTGCTATGTTTCATACGCTTGCTATGCTTCCTGCGCTTCCTATGCTTACTATGCTTCCTATGCCTACTACGCTTCCTATGCTTGCCATGCATCCTACGCTTGCTATGCTTAATGCGCTTGCTATGCTAACTACGCTTCCTTCGCTTGCTATGCTTGATATGCTTCATAAGCATGCTATGCGTACTACGCTTCCTTTGCTTGCTATGCTTACTGTGCTTCCTACGCTTCCTATGCTTCCTATGATTTCTATGCTTACTACGCTTCCTATGCTTAATTTGCTTCTTTCGCTTGCTATGCTTGCTATGCTTCATACGCTTCCTATGCTTGATACGCTTGCTACGCCTCCTACGCTTGCAATGCTTACTACACTTCCTAAGCTTGCTATACTTCATATGCTTGCTATGCTGACTACGCCTTCTACGTATGCTATGCTTCATACGCTTGTTATGCTAACTACGCTTCTTTCGCTTGCTATGCTTCATACGCCTGATATGCTTACTACACTTCCTATCCTTACTTTGCTTCCTACGGTTGCTATGCTTACTGTGCTTCCTACGCTTGCTATGCTTGCTATGCTTCATACGCTTGAAATGCTTACTACGCTCCCTATGCTTACTATGCTTCCTACGGTTGCTATGCTTACTGTGCTTCCTACGCTTGCTAGGCTTCATAAAATTTCTATGCTTACTAGGCTTCCTACGTTTGCTATGCTTACCTTGCTTCCTACGCTTGCTATGCTTGCTATGCTTCATACGCTTGCTATGCTTGCTACGCATCCTATGCTTCGTACGCTTCCTACGGTTGCTACGTTTGCTATCCTTACTACGCTTCCTGTGCTTGCTATACTTCAGATGCTTGCTATGCTGACTATGCCTACTACGTTTCCTATGCTTCATACGCTTGCTTAGCTTACTAAGGTTCTTTCGTTCGCTATGCCTGCTATGCTTCACACGCTTGCTATACTTACTACTCTTCCTATGCTTAGTACGCTTCCCACGCTTGCTATGCTTACTGTGCTTCCTATGCTTACAGCGCCTCTTTCGCTTGCTATGCTTGCTATGCTTCATACGCTTGCGATGCTGCCTACGCTTCCTATGCTTACTACGCTTCCTATGATTGCTATGCTTCCTACGCCTGCTATGCTTCATGCGCTTGCTATGCTAACTACGCTTCTTTTGCTTGCTATGCTTGCTATGCTTGCTATGCTTCATACGCTTTCTATGCTTACTGTGCTTTCTACGCTTGCTATGTTTACTGTGCTTCCTACGCTTACTTTGCTTCCTATGCTTTCTATGCTTACTTTGCTTCTTTCGCTTGCTATGCTTGCTATGCTTCATACACTTCCTATGCTTGATACGCCTGCTACGCCTCCTACGCTTGCTATGCTTACTACACTTCCTAAGCTTGCTATGCTTCATACGCTTGCTTTGCTAACTAAGCTTCTTTCGTTTGCTATGCTTGCTATGCTTCACACGCTTGCTATGCTTACTACTCTTCCTATGCTTACTACGCTTCCCACGCTTGCTATGCTTACTGTGCTTCCTATGCTTACTGCGCCTCTTTCGCTTGCTATGCTTGCTATGCTTCATACGATTGCGATGCGGCCTACGCTTCCTATGCTTACTACGCTTCCTATGATTGCGATGCTTCCTACCCCTGCAATGCTTCATGCGCTTGCTATGCTAACTACGCTTCTTTCGCTTGCTATGCTTGCTATGCTTCATACGCTTGCTATGCTTACTACTCTTCCTATGCTTACTACGCTTCCCACGCATGCTATGCTTACGGTGCTTCCTATGCTTACTGCGCCTCTTTCGCTTGCTATGCTTGCTATGCTTCATACGATTGCGATGCTGCCTACGCTTCCTATGCTTACTACGCTTCCTATGATTGCGATGCTTCCTACCCCTGCAATGCTTCATGGGCTTGCTATGCTAACTACGCTTCTTTCGTTCGCTATGCTTGCTATGCTTCACACGCTTGCTATACTTACTACTCTTCCTATGCTTAGTACGCTTCCCACGCTTGCTATGCTTACTGTGCTTCCTATGCTTACAGCGCCTCTTTCGCTTGCTATGCTTGCTATGCTTCATACGCTTGCGATGCTGCCTACGCTTCCTATGCTTACTCACTTCCTATGATTGC
This sequence comes from Catostylus mosaicus, assembly GCA_964019065.1. Classification (NCBI taxonomy): domain Eukaryota; kingdom Metazoa; phylum Cnidaria; class Scyphozoa; order Rhizostomeae; family Catostylidae; genus Catostylus; species Catostylus mosaicus. The sequence continues at coordinate 5,888,967 of OZ025191.1, forward strand.
TATGCTTCCTACGCCTGCTATGCTTCATGCGCTTGCTATGCTAACTACGCTTCTTTTGCTTGCTATGCTTGCTATGCTTGCTATGCTTCATACGCTTTCAATGCGTACTGTGCTTTCTACGCTTGCTATGTTTACTGTGCGTCCTACGCTTACTTTGCTTCCTATGCTTTCTATGCTTACTTTGCTTCTTTCGCTTGCTATGCTTGCTATGCTTCATACACTTCCTATGCTTGATACGCCTGCTACGCCTCCTACGCTTGCTATGCTTACTACACTTCCTAAGCTTGCTATGCTTCATTCGCTTGCTTTGCTAACTAAGCTTCTTTCGTTTGCTATGCTTGCTATGCTTCACACGCTTGCTATGCTTACTACTCTTCCTATGCTTACTACGCTTCCCACGCTTGCTATGCTTACTGTGCTTCCTATGCTTACTGCGCCTCTTTCGCTTGCTATGCTTGCTATGCTTCATACGATTGCGATGCTGCCTACGCTTCCTATGCTTACTACGCTTCCTATGATTGCGATGCTTCCTACCCCTGCAATGCTTCATGCGCTTCTATGCTAACTACGCTTCCTTCGCTTGCTATGCTTGCTATGCTTCATACGCTTGCTATGCTTACTGTGCTTTCTACGCTTGCTATGTTTACGGTGCTTCCTACGCTTGCTATACTTCCTACGCTTCCTATGCTTCCTACGCTTACTACGCTTCCTACGCTCACTTTGCTTCCTCCGCTTGCTATGCTTACTGCGCTTCTTTCGCTTGCTATGCTTGCTATGCTTCATACGCTTGTTATGCTTATTGCGCTTCTTTTGCTTGCTATGCTTGCTATGCTTCATACGCTTGCTATCCTTCCTATGCTTGCTATGCTTCCTACGCTTTCTACGCTTCCTACGCTTGGTATGCTTCCTATGCTTCCTACGCTTGCTATGCTTACTGTGCTTCCTACGCTGGCTATGTTTACGGCGCTTCCTACGCTTGCTATACTTCCTACGCTTCCTATGCTTCCTACGCTTACTACGCTTTCTACGCTCACTTTGCTTCCTCCGCTTGCTATGCTTACTGCGCTTCTTTCGCTTGCTATGCTTGCTATGCTTCATACGCTTGCTATGCTTACTGCGCTTCTTTTGCTTGCTATGCTTGCTATGCTTCATACGCTTGCTATGCTTCCTATGCTTGCTATGCTTCCTACGCTTCCTACGCTTCCTACGCTTGCTATGCTTCCTATGCTTCCTACGATTTCTATGCTTACTACGCTTCCTATGCTTACTATGCTTACTACGCTTCCTATGCTTACTGCGCTTCTTTCGATTGCTATGCTTGCTATGCTTCCTACACTTGCTATGCGTCATACGCTTGCTATGCTTCCTGCGCTTCCTATGCTTACTACGCTTCCTTCGCTAGCTATGCTTACTGTGCTTCCTGAGCTTGCTATGCTCTCGACGATTTCTATGCGTACTACGCTTCCTACGCTTACTGTGCTTCTTTCCCTTTGCTATGCTTGCTATGTTTCATACGCTTGCAATGCTTCCTGCGCTTCCTATGCTTACTATGCTTCCTATGCTTGCTACGCTTCCTATGCTTGCCATGCATCCAACGCTTGCTATGCTTAATGCGCTTGCTATGCTAACTACGCTTCCTTCGCTTGCTATGCTTGCTATGCTTCATAAGCTTGCTATGCGTACTACGCCTTCTACGTGTGCTATGCTTCATACGCTTGTTATGCTAACTATGCTTCTTTCCCTTGCCATGCTTTATACGCCTGATATGCTTACTACACTTCCTATGCTTACTATGCTTCCTACGGTTGCTATGCTTAATGTGCTTTTTACGCTTGCTATGCTTGCTATGCCTCATACGCTTAAAATGCTTACTACGCTCCCTATGCTTACTGTGCTTCCTACGCTTGCTAGGCTTCCTAAAATTTCTATGCTTACTACGCTTCCTACGTTTGCTATGCTTACCTTGCTTCCTACGCTTGCTATGCTTACTGCGCTTCTTTCGCTTGCTATGCTTGCTATGCTTCATACGCTTGCTATGCTTCCTATGCTTCCTATGCTTCCTACGCTTCCTACGGTTGCTACGCTTGCTATCCTCACTACGCTTCCTATGCTTGCTATACTTCAGATGCTTGCTATGCTTACTATGCTTACTACGTTTCCTATGCTTCATACGCTTGCTTTGCTAACTAAGCTTCTTTCGTTTGCTATGCTTGCTATGCTTCACACGCTTGCTATACTTACTACTCTTCCTATGCTTAGTACGCTTCCCACGCTTGCTATACTTACTGTGCTTCCTATGCTTACTGCGCCTCTTTCGTTTGCTATGCTTGCTATGCTTCATACGCTTGCTATGCTTACTGTGCTTCCTACGCTTGCTATGTTTACGGTGCTTCCTACGCTTGTTATACTTCCTATGCTTGCTATGCTTCCTACGCTTCCTACGCTTCCTACGCTCACTTTGCTTCCTACGCTTGCTATGCTTACTGCGCTTCTTTCGCTTGCTATGCTTGCTATGCTTCATAGGCTTGCTATGCTTACTGCGCTTCTTTTGCTTGCTATGCTTGCTATGCTTCATACGCTTGCTATGCTTCCTATGCTTCCTATGCTTCCTACGTTTCCTACTCTTCCTTCGCTTGCTATGCTTCCTATGCTTCCTACGATTTCTATGCTTACTACGCTTCCTATGCTTACTATGCTTACTACGCTTGCTATGTTTACGGTGCTTCCTACGCTTTCTATACTTCCTACGCTTCCTATGATTTCAATGCTTACTACGCTTCCTACGCTCACTTTGCTTCCTACGCTTGCTATGCTAACTGCGCTTCTTTTGCTTGCTATGCTTGCTATGCTTCATACGCTTGCTATGCTTCCTATGCTTTCTATGCTTCCTACGCTTCCTACGCTTCCTACGCTTGCTATGCTTCCTATGCTTCCTACGATTTCTATGCTTACTACGCTTCCTATGCTTACTATGCTTACTACGCTTCCTATGCTTACTGCGCTTCTTTCGATTGCTATGCTTGCTATCCTTCCTACGCTTGCGATGCGTCATACGCTTGCTATGCTTCCTGCGCTTGCTATGCTTACGACGCTTCCTTCGCTAGCTATGCTTACTGTGCTTCCTAAGCTTGCTATATTCTCGACGATTTCTATGCTTACTAGGCTTCCTACGCTTACTGCGCTTCTTTCCCTTGCTATGCTTGCTATGTTTCATACGCTTGCTATGCTTCCTGCGCTTCCTCTGCTTACTATGCTTCCTATGCTTACTACGCTTCCTATGCTTGCAAAGCATCCTACGCTTGCTATGCTTATTGCGCTTGCTATGCTAACTACGCTTCCTTCGCTTGCTATGCTTGCTATGCTTCATAAGCTTGCTATGCGTACTACGCTTCCTTTGCTTGCTATGCTTACTGTGCTTCCTACGCTTCCTATGCTTCCTATGATTTCTATGCTTACTAATCTTCCTATGCTTACTTTGCTTCTTTCGCTTGCTATGCTTGCTATGCTTCATACGCTTCCTATGCTTGATACGCTTGCTACACTTTGCTTCCTCCGCTTGCTATGCTTACTGCGCTTCTTTCGCTTGCTATACTTGCTATGCTTCATACGCTTGCTATGCTTCCTACGCTTGCTATGCTTCCTACGCTTCCTACGCTTCCTACACTTGCTATGCTTTCTATGCTTCCTACCATTTCTATGCTTACTACGCTTCCTATGCTTACTATGCTTACTACGCTTCCCATGCTTACTGCGCTTCTTTCGATTGTTATGCTTGCTATGCTTGCTATGGGTCATACGCTTGCTATGCTTCCTCCGCTTGCTATGCTTACTACGCTTCCTTCGCTAGCTATGCTTACTGTGCTTCCTAAGCTTGCTATGCTCTCGACGATTTCTATGCTTACAACGCTTCCTACGCTTACTGCGCTTCTTTCCCTTGCTATGCTTGCTATGTTTCATACGCTTGCTATGCTTCCTGCGCTTCCTATGCTTACTATGCTTCCTATGCTTACTATGCTTCCTATGCTTGCCATGCATCCTACGTTTGCTATGCTTAATGCGCTTGCTATGCTAACTACGCTTCCTTCGCTTGCTATGCTTGCTATGCTTCATAAGCATGCTATGCGTACTACGCTTCCTTTGCTTGCTATGCTTACTGTGCTTCCTACGCTTCCTATGCTTCCTATGATTTCTATGCTTACTACGCTTCCTATGCTTACTTTGCTTCTTTCGCTTGCTATGCTTGCTATGCTTCATACCCTTCCTATGCTTGATACGCTTGCTACGCCTCCTACGCTTGCAATGCTTACTACACTACCTAAGCTTGCTATACTTCATATGCTTGCTATGCTGACTACGCCTTCTACGTGTTTTATGCTTCATACGCTTGTTATGCTAACTACGCTTCTTTCGCTTGCTATGCTTCATACGCCTGATATGCTTACTACACTTCCTATGCTTACTATGCTTCCTACGGTTGCTATGCTTACTGTGCTTCTTACGCTCTCTATGCTTGCTATGCTTCATACGCTTGAAATGCTTACTACGCTCCCTATGCTTACTATGCTTCCTACGGTTGCTATGCTTACTGTGCTTCCTACGCTTGCTAGGCTTCCTAAAATTTCTATGCTTACTACGCTTCCTACGTTTGCTATGCTTACCTTGCTTCCTACGCTTGCTATGCTTATGCGCTTCTTTCGCTTGCTATGCTTGCTATGCTTCATACGCTTGCTATGCTTGCTACGCATCCTATGCTTCGTACGCTTCCTACGGTTGCTACGCTTGCTATCCTCACTACGCTTCCTGTGCTTGCTATACTTCAGATGCTTGCTATGCTGACTATGCCTACTACGTTTCCTATGCTTCATACCCTTGCTTTGGTTACTAAGCTTCTTTCGTTCGCTATGCTTGCTATGCTTCACACGCTTGCTATACTTACTACTCTTCTTATGCTTAGTACGCTTCCCACGCTTGCTATGCTTACTGTGCTTCCTATGCTTACAGCGCCTCTTTCGCTTGCTACGCTTCCTATGCTTACTACGCTTCCTATGATTGCTATGCTTCCTACGCCTGCTATGCTTCATGCGCTTGCTATGCTAACTACGCTTCTTTCGCTCGCTATGCTTGCTATGCTTGCTATGCTTCATACGCTTTCTATGCTTACTGTGCTTTCTACGCTTGCTATGTTTACTGTGCTTCCTACGCTTACTTTGCTTCCTATGCTTTCTATGCTTACTTTGCTTGTTTCGCTTGCTATGCTTGCTATGCTTCATACACTTCCTATGCTTGATACGCCTGCTACGCCTCCTACGCTTTCTATGCTTACTACACTTCCTAAGCTTGCTACGCTTCATACGCTTGCTTTGCTAACTAAGCTTCTTTCGTTTGCTATGCTTGCTATGCTTCACACGCTTGCTATGCTTACTACTCTTCCTATGCTTACTACGCTTCCCACGCTTGCTATGCTTACTGTGCTTCCTATGCTTACTGCGCCTCTTTCGCTTGCTATGCTTGCTATGCTTCATACGATTGCGATGCTGCCTACGCTTCCTATGCTTACTACGCTTCCTATGATTGCTATGCGTCCTACCCCTGCAATGCTTCATGCGCTTGCTATGCTAACTACACTTCTTTCGCTTGCTATGCTTGCTATGCTTCATACGCTTAATATGCTTACTGTGCTTCCTACGCTTGCTATGTTTACGGTGCTTCCTACGCTTGCTATACTTCCTACGCTTCCTATGCTTCCTACGCTTACTACGCATCCTACGCTCACTTTGCTTCCTCCGCTTGCTATGCTTACTGCGCTTCTTTCGCTTGCTATGCTTGCTATGCTTCATACGCTAGCTATGCTTCCTATGCTTGCTATGCTTCCTACGCTTCCTACGCTTCCTACGCTTGCTATGCTTCCTATGCTTCCTACGATTTCTATGCTTACTACGCTTCCTATGCTTACTATGCTTACTACGCCTCCTATGCTTACTGCGCTTCTTTCGATTGCTATGCTTGCTATGCTTCCTACGCTTGCTATGCCTCATACGCTTGCTATGCTTCCAGCGCTTGCTATGCTTACTACCCTTCCTTCGCTAGCTATGCTTACTGTGCTTCCTAAGCTTGCTATGCTCTCGACGATTTCTATGCTTACTACGCTTCCTACGCTTACTGCGCTTCTTTCCCTTTGCTATGCTTGCTATGTTTCATACGCTTGCAATGCTTCCTGCGCTTCCTATGCTTACTATGCTTCCTATGCTTACTACGCTTCCTATGCTTGCCATGCATCCTACGCTTGCTATGCTTAATGCGCTTGCTATGCTAACTACGCTTCCTTCGCTTGCTATTCTTGCTATGCTTCATAAGCTTGCTATGCGTACTACGCCTTCTACATGTGCTATGCTTCATACGCTTGTTATGCTAACTATGCTTCTTTCCCTTGCTATGCTTCATACGCCTGATATGCTTACTACACTTCCTATGCTTACTATGCTTCCTACGGTTGCTATGCTTATTGTGCTTTTTACGCTTGCTATGCTTGCTATGCTTCATACGCTTGAAATGCTTACTACGCTCCCTATGCTTACTATGCTTCCTACGGTTGCTATGCTTACTGTGCTTCCTACGCTTGCTAGGCTTCCTAAAATTTCTATGCTTACTACGCTTCCTACGTTTGCTATGCTTACCTTGCTCCCTACGCTTGCTATGCTTATGCGCTTCTTTCGCTTGCTATGCTTGCTATGCTTCATACGCTTGCTATGCTTCCTAAGCTTCCTATGCTTCCTACGCTTCCTACGGTTGCTACGCTTGCTATCCTCACTACGCTTCCTATGCTTGCTATACTTCAGTTGCTTGCTATGCTGACTATGCTTACTACGTTTCCTATGCTTCATACGCTTGCTTTGCTAACTAAGCTTCCTTCGTTTGCTATGCTTGCTATGCTTCACACGCTTGCTATACTTACTACTCTTCCTATGCTTAGTACGCTTCCCACGCTTGCTATACTTACTGTGCTTCCTATGCTTACTGCGCCTCTTTCGCTTGCTATGCTTGCTATGCTTCATACGCTTGCCATGCTTACTGTGCTTCCTACGCTTGCTATGTTTACGGTGCTTCCTACGCTTGCTATACTTCCTATGCTTGCTATGCTTCCTACGCTTCCTACGCTTCCTACGCTCACTTTGCTTCCTACGCTTGCTATGCTTACTGCGCTTCTTTCGCTTGCCATGCTTGCTATGCTTCATTGGCTTGCTGTGCTTACTGCGCTTCTTTTGCTTGCTATGCTTGCTATGCTTCATACGCTTGCTATGCTTCCTATGCTTCCTATGCTTCCTACGCTTCCTACGCTTCCTACGCTTGCTATGCTTCCTATGCTTCCTACGATTTCTATGCTTACTACGCTTCCTATACTTACTATGCTTACTACGCTTGCTATGTTTACGGTGCTTCCTACGCTTTCTATACTTCCTACGCTTCCTATGATTTCAATGCCTACTACGCTTCCTACGCTCACTTTGCTTCCTACGCTTGCTATGCTTACTGCGCTTCTTTCGCTTGCTATGCTTGCTATGCTTGCTATGCTTCATACGCTTGCTATGCTTACTGGGCTTCTTTTGCTTGCTAAGCTTGCTATGCTTCATATGCTTGCTATGCTTCCTATGCTTCCTATGCTTCCTACGCTTCCTACGCTTCCTACGCTTGCTATGCTTCCTATGCTTCCTACGATTTCTATGCTTACTACGCTTCCTATGCTTACTATGCTTACTACGCTTCCTATGCTTACTGCGCTTCTCTCGATTGCTATGCTTGCTATGCTTCCTACGCTTGTTATGCGTCATACGCTTGCTATGCCTCCTGCGCTTGCTATGCTTACTACACATCCTACGCTTACTGCGCTTCTTTCCCTTGCTATGCTTGCTATGTTTCATACGCTTGCTATGCTTCCTGCGCTTCCTATGCTTACTATGCTTCCTATGCTTACTACGCTTCCTATGCTTGCCATGCATCCTACGCTTGCTATGCTTAATGCGCTTGCTATGCTAACTATGCTTCCTTCGCTTGCTATGCTTGCTATGCTTCATAAGCTTGCTATGCCTACTACGCTTCCTTTGCTTGCTATGCCTACTGTGCTTCCTACGCTTCCTATGCTTCCTATGATATCTATGCTTACTACGCTTCCTATGCTTACTTTGCTTCTTTTGCTTGCTATGCTTGCTATGCCTCATACGCTTCCTATGCTTGATACGCTTGCTACACCTCCTACGCTTGCTATGCTTACTACACTTCCTAAGCTTGCTATACTTGATATGCTTGCTATGCTGACTACGCCTTCTACGTGTGCTATGCTTCATACGCTTGTTATGCTAACTATGCTTCTTTCCCTTGCTATGCTTCATACGCCTGATATGCTTACTACACTTCCTATGCTTACTATGCTTCCTACGGTTGCTATGCTTACTGCGCTTCTTTTGCTTGCTAAACTTGCTATGCTTCATACGCTTGCTATGCTTCGTATGCTTCCTATGCTTCCTACGCTTCCTACGCTTCCTACGCTTGCTATGCTTCCTATGCTTCCTACGATTTCTATGCTTACTACGCTTCCTACGTTTGCTATGCTTACCTTGCTTCGTACGCTTGCTATGCTTACTGCGCTTCTTTCGTTTGCTATGCTTGCTATGCTTCATACGCTTGCTATGCTTCCTACGCTTCCTATGCTTCCTACGCTTCCTACGGTTGCTACGCTTGCAATCCTTACTACGCTTCCCATGCTTGCTATACTTCAGATGCTTGCTATGCTGACTATGCTTACTACGTTTCCTATGCTTCATACGCTTGCTTTGCTAACTAAGCTTCTTTCGTTCGCTATGCTTGCTATGCTTCACACGCTTGCTATACTTACTTCTCTTCCTATGCTTAGTACGCTTCCCACGCTTGCTATGCTTACTGTGCTTCCTATGCTTACAGCGCCTCTTTCGCTTGCTACGCTTCCTATGCTTACTACGCTTCCCACGCTTGCTATACTTACTGTGCTTCCTATGCTTACTGCGCCTCTTTTGCTTGCTATGATTGCTATGCTTCATACGCTTGCTATGCTTACTGTGCTTCCTACGCTTGCTATGTTTACGGTGCTTCCTACGCTTGCTATACTTCCTTTGCTTGCTATGCTTCCTACGCTTCCTACGCTTCCTACGCTCACTTTGCTTCCTACGCTTGCTATGCTTACTGCGCTTCTTTCGCTTGCTATGCTTGCTATGCTTCATAGGCTTGCTATGCTTACTGCGCTTCTTTTGCTTGCTATGCTTGCTATGCTTCATACGCTTGCTATGCTTCCTATGCTTCCTATGCTTCCTACGCCTCCTACGCTTCTTTCGCTTGCTATGCTTCCTATGCTTCCTACGATTTCTATGCTTACTACGCTTCCTATGCTTACTATGCTTACTACGCTTGCTATGTTTACGGTGCTTCATACGCTTTCTATACTTCCTACGCTTCCTATGATTTCAATGCTTAGTACGCTTCCTACGCTCACTTTGCTTCCTACGCTTGCTATGCTAACTGCGCTTCTTTTGCTTGCTATGCTTGCTATGCTTCATACGCTTGCTATGCTTCCTATGCTTCCTATGCTTCCTACGCTTCCTACGCTTCCTACGCTTGCTATGCTTCCTATGCTTCCTACGATTTCTATGCTTACTACGCTTCCTATGCTTACTATGCTTACTACGCTTCCTATGCTTACTGCGCTTCTTTCGATTGCTATGCTTGCTATGCTTCCTACGCTTGCGATGCGTCATACGCTTGCTATGCTTCCTGCGCTTGCTATGCTTACTACGCTTCCTTCGCTAGCTATGCTTACTGTGCTTCCTAAGCTTGCTATGCTCTCGACGATTTCTATGCTTACTAGGCTTCCTACGCTTACTGCGCTTCTTTCCCTTGCTATGCTTGCTATGTTTCATACGCTTGCTATGCTTCCTGCGCTTCCTCTGCTTACTATGCTTCCTATGCTTACTACGCTTCCTATGCTTGCCATGCATCCTACGCTTGCTATGCTTAATGCGCTTGCTATGCTAACTACGCTTCCTTCGCTTGCTATGCTTGCTATGCTTCATAAGCTTGCTATGCGTACTACGCTTCCTTTGCTTGCTATGCTTACTGTGCTTCCTACGCTTCCTATGCTTGCTATGATTTCTATGCTTACTACGCTTCCTATGCTTACTTTGCTTCTTTCGCCTGCTATGCTTGCTATGCTTCATACGCTTCCTATGCTTGATACGCTTGCTACACTTTGCTTCCTCTGCTTGCTATGCTAACTACGCTTCCTTCGCTTGCTATTCTTGCTATGCTTCATAAGCTTGCTATGCGTACTACGCCTTCTACGTGTGCTATGCTTCATACGCTTGTTATGCTAACTATGCTTCTTTCCCTTGCTATGCTTCATACGCCTGATATGCTTACTACACTTCCTATGCTTACTATGCTTCCTACGGTTGCTATGCTTATTGTGCTTTTTACGCTTGCTATGCTTGCTATGCTTCATACGCTTGAAATGCTTACTACGCTCCCTATGCTTACTATGCTTCCTACGGTTGCTATGCTTACTGTGCTTCCTACGCTTGCTAGGCTTCCTAAAATTTCTATGCTTACTACGCTTCCTACGTTTGCTATGCTTACCTTGCTCCCTACGCTTGCTATGCTTATGCGCTTCTTTCGCTTGCTATGCTTGCTATGCTTCATACGCTTGCTATGCTTCCTAAGCTTCCTATGCTTCCTACGCTTCCTACGGTTTCTACGCTTGCTATCCTCACTACGCTTCCTATGCTTGCTATACTTCAGTTGCTTGCTATGCTGACTATGCTTACTACGTTTCCTATGCTTCATACGCTTGCTTTGCTAACTAAGCTTCTTTCGTTTGCTATGCTTGCTATGCTTCACACGCTTGCTATACTTACTACTCTTCCTATGCTTAGTACGCTTCCCACGCTTGCTATACTTACTGTGCTTCCTATGCTTACTGCGCCTCTTTCGCTTGCTATGCTTGCTATGCTTCATACGCTTGCCATGCTTACTGTGCTTCCTACGCTTGCTATGTTTACGGTGCTTCCTACGCTTGCTATACTTCCTATGCTTGCTATGCTTCCTACGCTTCCTACGCTTCCTACGCTCACTTTGCTTCCTACGCTTGCTATGCTTACTGCGCTTCTTTCGCTTGCCATGCTTGCTATGCTTCATTGGCTTGCTATGCTTACTGCGCTTCTTTTGCTTGCTATGCTTGCTATGCTTCATACGCTTGCTATGCTTCCTATGCTTCCTATGCTTCCTACGCTTCCTACGCTTCCTATGCTTGCTATGCTTCCTATGCTTCCTACGATTTCTATGCTTACTACGCTTCCTATGCTTACTATGCTTACTACGCTTGCTATGTTTACGGTGCTTCCTACGCTTTCTATACTTCCTACGCTTCCTATGATTTCAATGCCTACTACGCTTCCTACGCTCACTTTGCTTCCTACGCTTGCTATGCTTACTGCGCTTCTTTCGCTTGCTATGCTTGCTATGCTTGCTATGCTTCATACGCTTGCTATGCTTACTGCGCTTCTTTTGCTTGCTAAGCTTGCTATGCTTCATATGCTTGCTATGCTTCCTATGCTTCCTATGCTTCCTACGCTTCCTACGCTTCCTACGCTTGCTATGCTTCCTATGCTTCCTACGATTTCTATGCTTACTACGCTTCCTATGCTTACTATGCTTACTACGCTTCCTATGCTTACCTCGCTTCTCTCGATTGCTATGCTTGCTATGCTTCCTACGCTTGTTATGCGTCATACGCTTGCTATGCCTCCTGCGCTTGCTATGCTTACTACGCATCCTACGCTTACTGCGCTTCTTTCCCTTGCTATGCTTGCTATGTTTCATACGCTTGCTATGCTTCCTGCGCTTCCTATGCTTACTATGCTTCCTATGCTTACTACGCTTCCTATGCTTGCCATGCATCCTACGCTTGCTATGCTTAATGCGCTTGCTATGCTAACTATGCTTCCTTCGCTTGCTATGCTTGCTATGCTTCATAAGCTTGCTATGCCTACTACGCTTCCTTTGCTTGCTATGCCTACTGTGCTTCCTACGCTTCCTATGCTTCCTATGATATCTATGCTTACTACGCTTCCTATGCTTAATTTGCTTCTTTTGCTTGCTATGCTTGCTATGCCTCATACGCTTCCTATGCTTGATACGCTTGCTACACCTCCTACGCTTGCTATGCTTACTACACTTCCTAAGCTTGCTATACTTGATATGCTTGCTATGCTGACTACGCCTTCTACGTGTGCTATGCTTCATACGCTTGTTATGCTAACTATGCTTCTTTCCCTTGCTATGCTTCATACGCCTGATATGCTTACTACACTTCCTATGCTTACTATGCTTCCTACGGTTGCTATGCTTACTGCGCTTCTTTTGCTTGCTAAACTTGCTATGCTTCATACGCTTGCTATGCTTCGTATGCTTCCTATGCTTCCTACGCTTCCTACGCTTGCTATGCTTCCTATGCTTCCTACGATTTCTATGCTTACTACGCTTCCTACGTTTGCTATGCTTACGTTGCTTCGTACGCTTGCTATGCTTACTGCGCTTCTTTCGTTTGCTATGCTTGCTATGCTTCATACGCTTGCTATGCTTCCTACGCTTCCTATGCTTCCTACGCTTCCTACGGTTGCTACGCTTGCAATCCTTACTACGCTTCCCATGCTTGCTATACTTCAGATGCTTGCTATGCTGACTATGCTTACTACGTTTCCTATGCTTCATACGCTTGCTTTGCTAACTAAGCTTCTTTCGTTCGCTATGCTTGCTATGCTTCACACGCTTGCTATACTTACTTCTCTTCCTATGCTTAGTACGCTTCCCACGCTTGCTATGCTTACTGTGCTTCCTATGCTTACAGCGCCTCTTTCGCTTGCTACGCTTCCTATGCTTACTACGCTTCCCACGCTTGCTATACTTACTGTGCTTCCTATGCTTACTGCGCCTCTTTTGCTTGCTATGCTTGCTATGCTTCATACGCTTGCTATGCTTACTGTGCTTCCTACGCTTGCTATGTTTACGGTGCTTCCTACGCTTGCTATACTTCCTTTGCTTGCTATGCTTCCTACGCTTCCTACGCTTCCTACGCTCACTTTGCTTCCTACGCTTGCTATGCTTACTGCGCTTCTTTCGCTTGCTATGCTTGCTATGCTTCATAGTTTTGCTATGCTTACTGCGCTTCTTTTGCTTGCTATGCTTGCTATGCTTCATACGCTTGCTATGCTTCCTATGCTTCCTATGCTTCCTACGCCTCCTACGCTTCTTTCGCTTGCTATGCTTCCTATGCTTCCTACGATTTCTATGCTTACTACGCTTCCTATGCTTACTATGCTTACTACGCTTGCTATGTTTACGGTGCTTCCTACGCTTTCTATACTTCCTACGCTTCCTATGATTTCAATGCTTACTACGCTTCCTACGCTCACTTTGCTTCCTACGCTTGCTATGCTAACTGCGCTTCTTTTGCTTGCTATGCTTGCTATGCTTCATACGCTTGCTATGCTTCCTATGCTTCCTATGCTTCCTACGCTTCCTACGCTTCCTACGCTTGCTATGCTTCCTATGCTTCCTACGATTTCTATGCTTACTACGCTTCCTATGCTTACTATGCTTACTACGCTTCCTATGCTTACTGCGCTTCTTTCGATTGCTATGCTTGCTATGCTTCCTACGCTTGCGATGCGTCATACGCTTGCTATGCTTCCTGCGCTTGCTATGCTTACTACGCTTCCTTCGCTAGCTATGCTTACTGTGCTTCCTAAGCTTGCTATGCTCTCGACGATTTCTATGCTTACTAGGCTTCCTACGCTTACTGCGCTTCTTTCCCTTGCTATGCTTGCTATGTTTCATACGCTTGCTATGCTTCCTGCGCTTCCTCTGCTTACTATGCTTCCTATGCTTACTACGCTTCCTATGCTTGCCATGCATCCTACGCTTGCTATGCTTAATGCGCTTGCTATGCTAACTACGCTTCCTTCGCTTGCTATGCTTGCTATGCTTCATAAGCTTGCTATGCGTACTACGCTTCCTTTGCTTGCTATGCTTACTGTGCTTCCTACGCTTCCTATGCTTGCTATGATTTCTATGCTTACTACGCTTCCTATGCTTACTTTGCTTCTTTCGCCTGCTATGCTTGCTATGCTTCATACGCTTCCTATGCTTGATACGCTTGCTACACTTTGCTTCCTCCGCTTGCTATGCTTACTGCGCTTCTTTCGCTTGCTATACTTGCTATGCTTCATATGCTTGCTATGCTTACTGCGCTTCCTTTGCTTGCTATGCTTGCTATGCTTCACACGCTTGCTATGCATCCTATGCTTGCTATGCTTCCTACGCTTCCTACGCTTCCTACACTTGCTATGCTTCCTATGCTTCCTACCATTTCTATGCTTACTACGCTTCCTATGCTTACTATGCTTACTACGCTTCCTATGCTTACTGCGCTTCTTTCGATTGCTATGCTTGCTATGCTTGCTATGGGTCATACGCTTGCTATGCTTCCTCCTCTTGCTATGCTTACTACGCTTCCTTCGCTAGCTATGCTTACTGTGCTTCCTAAGCTTGCTATGCTCTCGACGATTTCTATGCTTACAACGCTTCCTACGCTTACTGCGCTTCTTTCCCTTGCTATGCTTGCTATGTTTCATACGCTTGCTATGCTTCCTGCGCTTCCTATGCTTACTATGCTTCCTATGCTTACTATGCTTCCTATGCTTGCCATGCATCCTACGCTTGCTATGCTTAATGCGCTTGCTATGCTAACTGCGCTTCCTTCGCTTGCTATGCTTGCTATGCTTCATAAGCATGCTATGCGTACTACGCTTCCTTTGCTTGCTATGCTTACTTTGCTTCCTACGCTTCCTATGCTTCCTATGATTTCTATGCTTACTACGCTTCCTATGCTTACTTTGCTTCTTTCGCTTGCTATGCTTGCTATGCTTCATACGCTTCCTATGCTTGATACGCTTGCTACGCCTCCTAGGCTTGCAATGCTTACTACACTTCCTAAGCTTGCTATACTTCATATGCTTGCTATGCTGACTACGCCTTCTACGTGTGTTATGCTTCATACGCTTGTTATGCTAACTACGCTTCTTTCGCTTGCTATGCTTCATACGCCTGATATGCTTACTACACTTCCTATGCTTACTATGCTTCCTACGGTTGCTATGCTTACTGTGCTTCCTACGCTTGCTATGCTTGCTATGCTTCATACGCTTGAAATGCTTACTACGCTCCCTAAGCTAACTACGCTTCCTACGTTTGCTATGCTTACCTTGCTTCCTACGCTTGCTATGCTTACTGCGCTTCTTTCGCTTGCTATGCTTGCTATGCTTCATACGCTTGCTATGCTTGCTACGCATCCTATGCTTCGTACGCTTCCTACGGTTGCTACGCTTGCTATCCTTACTACGCTTCCTGTGCTTGCTATACTTCAGATGCTTGCTATGCTGACTATGCCTACTACGTTTCCTATGCTTCAAACGCTTGCTTTGCTTACTAAGCTTCTTTCGTTCGCTATGCTTGCTATGCTTCACACGCTTCCTATACTTACTACTCTTCCTATGCTTAGTACGCTTCCCACGCTTGCTATGCTTACTGTGCTTCCTATGGTTACAGCGCCTCTTTCGCTTGCTACGCTTCCTATGCTTACTACGCTTCCTATGATTGCTATGCTTCCTACGCCTGCTATGCTTCATGCGCTTGCTATGCTAACTACGCTTCTTTCGCTTGCTATGCTTGCTATGCTTGCTATGCTTCATACGCTTTCTATGCTTACTGTGCTTTCTACGCTTGCTATGTTTACTGTGCTTCCTACGCTTACTTTGCTTCCTATGCTTTCTATGCTTACTTTGCTTCTTTCGCTTGCTATGCTTGCTATGCTTCATACACTTCCTATGCTTGATACGCCTGCTACGCCTCCTACGCTTGCTATGCTTACTACACTTCCTAAGCTTGCTATGCTTCATACGCTTCCTTTGCTAACGAAGCTTCTTTCGTTTGCTATGCTTGCTATGCTTCACACGCTTGCTATGCTTACTACTCTTCCTATGCTTACTACGCTTCCCACGCTTGCTATGCTTACTGTGCTTCCTATGCTTACTGCGCCTCTTTCGCTTGCTATGCTTGCTATGCTTCATACGATTGCGATGCTGCCTACGCTTCCTATGCTTACTACGCTTCCTATGATTGCTATGCTTCCTACCCCTGCAATGCTTCATGCGCTTGCTATGCTAACTACGCTTCTTTCGCTTGCTATGCTTGCTATGCTTCATACGCTTGCTATGCTTACTGTGCTTCCTACGCTTCCTACGCTCACTTTGCTTCCTACGCTTGCTATGCTTACTGCGCCTCTTTCGCTTGCTATGCTTGCTATGCTTCATACGCTTGCTATGCTTACTGCGCTTCTTTTGCTTGCTAAGCTTGCTATGCTTCATATGCTTGCTATGCTTCCTATGCTTCCTATGCTTCCTACGCTTCCTACGCTTCCTACGCTTGCTATGCTTCCTATGCTTCCTACGATTTCTATGCTTACTACGCTTCCTATGCTTACTATGCTTACTTCGCTTCCTATGCTTACTGCGCTTCTCTCGATTGCTATGCTTGCTATGCTTCCTACGCTTGTTATGCGTCATACGCTTGCTATGCCTCCTGCGCTTCCTATGCTTACTATGCTTCCTATGCTTCCTACGCTTGCTATGCTTCCTATGCTTCCTACGATTTCTATGCTTACTACGCTTGCTATGCTTGCTATGCTTCATAAGCTTGCTATGCCTACTACGCTTCCTTTGCTTGCTATGCTTACTGTGTTTCCTACGCTTCCTATGCTTCCTATGGTTTCTATGCTTACTATCTTCCTATGCTTACTTTGCTTCCTTTGCTTGCTATGCTTGCTATGCCTCATACGCTTCCTATGCTTGATACGCTTGCTACGCCTCCTACGCTTGCTATGCTTACTACACTTCCTAAGCTTGCTATACTTCATATGCTTGCTATGCTGACTACGCCTTCTACGTGTGCTATGCTTCATACGCTTGTTATGCTAACTATGCTTCTTTCCCTTGCTATGCTTCATACGCCTTATATGCTTACTACACTTCCTATGCTTACTATGCTTCCTACGGTTGCTATGCTTACTGCGCTTCTTTTGCTTGCTAAGCTTGCTATGCTTCATACGCTTGCTATGCTTCCTATGCTTGCTATGCTTCCTACGCTTGCTATGCTTCCTACGCTTGCTATGCTTCCTATGCTTCCTACGATTTCTATGCTTACTACGCTTCCTATGCTTACTATGCTTACTACGCTTCCTATGCTTACTGTGCTTCTTTCGATTGCTATGCTTGCTATGCTTCCTACGCTTGCTATGCGTCATACGCTTGCTATGCTTCATATGCTTGCTATGCTTCCTATGCTTCCTATGCTTCCTACGCTTCCTACGCTTCCTACGCTTCCTACGCTTGCTATGCTTCCTATGCTTCCTACGAGTTCTATGCTTACTACGCTTCCTATGCTTACTATGCTTACTACGCTTCCTATGCTTACTGCGCTTCTTTCGATTGCTATGCTTGCTATGCTTCCTACGCTTGCTATGCGTCATACGCTTGCTATGCTTCCTGCGCTTGCTATGCTTACTACGCTTCCTTCGCTAGCTATGCTTACTGTGCTTCCTAAGCTTGCTATGCTCTCGACGATTTCTATGCTTACTACGCTTCCTACGCTTACTGCGCTTCTTTCCCTTGCTATGCTTGCTATGTTTCATACGCTTGCTATGCTTCCTGCGCTTCCTATGCTTACTATGCTTCCTATGCTTACTACGCTTCCTATGCTTGCCATGCATCCTACGCTTGCTATGCTTAATGCGCTTGCTATGCTAACTACGCTTCCTTCGCTTGCTATGCTTGCTATGCTTCATAAGCTTGCTATGCATACTACGCTTCCTTTGCTTGCTATGCTTACTGTGCTTCCTACGCTTCCTATGCTTCCTATGATTTCTATGCTTTCTACGCTTCCTATGCTTACTTTGCTTCTTTCGCTTGCTATGCTTCATACGCTTCCTATGCTTGATACGCTTGCTACGCCTCCTACACTTGCTATGCTTACTACACTTCCTAAGCTTGCTATACTTCATATGCTTGCTATGCTGACTACGCCTTCTACGTGTGCTATGCTTCATACGCTTGTTATGCTAACTACGCTTCTTTCGCTTGCTATGCTTCATACGCCTGATATGCTTACTACACTTCCTATGATTACTATGCTTCCTACGGTTGCTATGCTTACTGTGCTTCCTACGCTTGCTAGGCTTCCTAAAATTTCTATGCTTACTACGCTTCCTACGTTTGCTATGCTTACCTTGCTTCCTACGCTTGCTGTGCTTACTGCGCTTCTTTCGTTTGCTATGCTTGCTATGCTTCATACGCTTGCTATGCTTCCTACGCTTCCTATGCTTCCTACGCTTCCTACGGTTGCTACGCTTGCTATCCTTACTACGCTTCCCATGCTTGCTATACTTCAGATGCTTGCTATGCTGACTATGCTTACTACGTTTCCTATGCTTCATACGCTTGCTTTGCTAACTAAGCTTCTTTCGTTCGCTATGCTTGCTATGCTTCACACGCTTGCTATACTTACTACTCTTCCTATGCTTAGTACGCTTCCCACGCTTGCTATGCTTACTGTGCTTCCTATGCTTACAGCGCCTCGTTCGCTTGCTATGCCTGCTATGCTTCACTCGCTTGCGATGCTGCCTACGCTTCCTATGCTTACTACGCTTCCTATGATTGCTATGCTTCCTACGCCTGCTATGCTTCATGCGCTTGCTATGCTAACTACGCTTCTTTCGCTTGCCATGCTTGCTATGCTTGCTATGCTTCATACGCTTTCTATGCTTACTGTGCTTTCTACGCTTGCTATGTTTACTGTGCTTCCTACGCTTACTTTCCTTGATATGCTTTCTATGCTTACTTTGCTCCTTTCGCTTGCTATGCTTGCTATGCTTCATACACTTCCTATGCTTGATACGCCTGCTATGCCTCCTACGCTTGCTATGCTTACTACACTTCCTAAGCTTGCTATGCTTCATACGCTTGCTTTGCTAACTAAGCTTCTTTCGTTTGCTATGCTTGCTATGCTTCACAGCTTGCTATGCTTACTACTCTTCCTATGCTTACTACGCTTCCCACGCTAGCTATGGTTACTGTGCTTCCTATGCTTACTGCGCCTCTTTCGCTTGCTATGCTTGCTATGCTTCATACGATTGCGATGCTGCCTACGCTTCCTATGCTTACTATGCTTCCTATGCTTACTACGCTTCCTATGCTTGCCATGCATCCTACGCTTGCTATGCTTAATGCGCTTGCTATGCTAACTACGCTTCCTTCGCTTGCTATGCTTGCTATGCTTCATAAGCTTGCTATGCGTACTACGCTTCCTTTGCTTGCTATGCTTACTGTGCTCCCTACGCTTCCTATGCTTCCTATGATTTCTATGCTTACTACGCTTCCTATGCTTACTTTGCTTCTTTCGCTTGCTATGCTTCATACGCTTCCTATTCTTGATACGCTTGCTACGCCTCCTACACATGCTATGCTTACTACATTTCCTAAGCTTGCTATACTTCATATGCTTGCTATGCTGACTACGCCTTCTACGTGTGCTATGCTTCATACGCTTGTTATGCTAACTACGCTTCTTTCGCTTGCTATGCTTCATACGCCTGATATGCTTATTACACTTCCTATGCTTACTATGCTTCCTACGGTTGCTATGCTTACTGTGCTTCCTACGCTTGCTAGGCTTCCTAAAATTTCTATGCTTACTACGCTTCCTACGTTTGCTATGCTTACCTTGCTTGCTACGCTTGCTATGCTTACTGCGCTTCTTTCGTTTGCTATGCTTGCTATGCTTCATACGCTTGCTATGCTTCCTACGCTTCCTATGCTTCCTACGCTTCCTACGGTTGCTACGCTTGCTATCCTTACTACGCTTCCCATGCTTGCTATACTTCAGATGCTTGCTATGCTGACTATGCTTACTACGTTTCCTATGCTTAATACACTTGCTTTGCTAACTAAGCTTCTTTCGTTCGCTATGCTTGCTATGCTTCACACGCTTGCTATACTTACTACTCTTCCTATGCTTAGTACGCTTCTCACGCTTGCTATGCTTACTGTGCTTCCTATGCTTACAGCGCCTCTTTCACTTGCTATGCTTGCTATGCTTCATAAGCTTGCTATGCTTACTGCGCTTCTTTTGCTTGCTATGCTTGCTATGCTTCATACGCTTGTTATGCTTCCTATGCTTCCTATGCTTCCTACGCTTCCTACGCTCCTACCCTTGCTATGCTTCCTATGCTTCCTACCATTTCTATGCTTACTACGCTTCCTATGCTTACTATGCTTACTACGCTTCCTATGCTTACTGCGCTTCTTTCGATTGCTATGCTTGCTATGCTTCCTACGCTTGCTATGGGTCATACGCTTGCTATGCTTCCTGCGCTTGCTATGCTTACTACGCTTCCTTCGCTAGCTATGCTTACTGTGCTTCCTAAGCTTGCTATGCTCTCGACGATTTCTATGCTTACTACGCTTCCTACGCTTACTGCGCTTCTTTCCCTTGCTATGCTTGCTATGTTTCATACGCTTGCTATGCTTCCTGCGCTTCCTATGCTTACTATGCTTCCTATGCTTACTACGCTTCCTATGCTTGCCATGCATCCTACGCTTGCTATGCTTAATGCGCTTGCTATGCTAACTACGCTTCCTTCGCCTGCTATGCTTGCTATGCTTCATAAGCTTGCTATGGGTACTACGCTTCCTTTTCTTGCTATGCTTACTTTGCTTCCTACGCTTCCTATGCTTCCTATGATTTCTACGCTTCCTACGCTTGCTATGCTTCCTATGCTTCCTACGATTTCTATGCTTACTACGCTTCCTATGCTTACTATGCTTACTACGCTTCCTATGCTTACTGCGCTTCTCTCGATTGCTATGCTTGCTATGCTTCTTACGCTTGTTATGCGTCATACGCTTGCTATGCCTCCTGCGCTTCCTATGCTTACTATGCTTCCTATGCTTCCTACGCTTGCTATGCTTCCTATGCTTCCTACGATTTCTATGCTTACTACGCTTGCTATGCTTGCTATGCTTCATAAGCTTGCTATGCCTACTACGCTTCCTTTGCTTGCTATGCTTACTGTGCTTCCTACGCTTCCTATGCTTCCTATGATTTCTATGCTTACTGCGCTTCCTATGCTTACTTTGCTTCTTTTGCTTGCTATGCTTGCTATGCCTCATACGCTTCCTATGCTTGATACGCTTGCTACGCCTCCTACGCTTGCTATGCTTACTACACTTCCTAAGCTTGCTATACTTCATATGCTTGCTATGCTGACTACGCCTTCTACGTGTGCTATGCTTCATACGCTTGTTATGCTAACTATGCTTCTTTCCCTTGCTATGCTTCATACGCCTGATATGCTTACTACACTTCCTATGCTTACTATGCTTCCTACGGTTGCTATGCTTACTGCGCTTCTTTTGCTTGCTAAGCTTGCTATGCTTCATACGCTTGCTATGCTTCCTATGCTTGCTATGCTTCCTACGCTTCCTACGCTTCCTACGCTGGCTATGCTTCCTATGCTTCCTACGATTTCTATGCTTACTACGCTTCCTATGCTTACTATGCTTACTACGCTTCCTATGCTTACTGCGCTTCTTTCGATTGCTATGCTTGCTATGCTTCCTACGCTTGCTATGCGTCATACGCTAGCTATGCTTCCTGCGCTTGCTATGCTTACTACGCTTCCTTCGCTAGCTATGCTTACTGTGCTTCCTAAGCTTGCTATGCTCTCGACGATTTCTATGCTTACTACGCTTCCTACGCTTACTGCGCTTCTTTCCCTTGCTATGCTTGCTATGTTTCATACGCTTGCTATGCTTCCTGCGCTTCCTATGCTTACTATGCTTCCTATGCTTACTACGCTTCCTATGCTTGCCATGCATCCTACGCTTGCTATGCTTAATGCGCTTGCTATGCTAACTACGCTTCCTTCGCTTGCTATGCTTGCTATGCTTCATAAGCTTGCTATGCGTACTACGCTTCCTTTGCTTGCTATGCTTACTGTGCTTCCTACGCTTCCTATGCTTCCTATGATTTCTATGCTTACTACGCTTCCTATGCTTACTTTGCTTCATTCGCTTGCTATGCTTCATACGCTTCCTATGCTTGATACGCTTGCTACGCCTCCTACACTTGCTATGCTTACTACACTTCCTAAGCTTGCTATACTTCATATGCTTGCTATGCTGACTACGCCTTCTACGTGTGCTATGCTTCATACGCTTGTTATGCTAACTACGCTTCTTTCGCTTGCTATGCTTCATACGCCTGATATGCTTACTACACTTCCTATGATTACTATGCTTCCTACGGTTGCTATGCTTACTGTGCTTCCTACGCTTGCTAGGCTTCCTAAAATTTCTATGCTTACTACGCTTCCTACGTTTGCTATGCTTACCTTGCTTCCTACGCTTGCTGTGCTTACTGCGCTTCTTTCGTTTGCTATGCTTGCTATGCTTCATACGCTTGCTATGCTTCCTACGCTTCCTATGCTTCCTACGCTTCCTACGGTTGCTACGCTTGCTATCCTTACTACGCTTCCCATGCTTGCTATACTTCAGATGCTTGCTATGCTGACTATGCTTACTACGTTTCCTATGCTTCATACGCTTGCTTTGCTAACTAAGCTTCTTTCGTTCGCTATGCTTGCTATGCTTCACACGCTTGCTATACTTACTACTCTTCCTATGCTTAGTACGCTTCCCACGCTTGCTATGCTTACTGTGCTTCCTATGCTTACAGCGCCTCTTTCGCTTACTATGCCTGCTATGCTTCACTCGCTTGCGATGCTGCCTACGCTTCCTATGCTTACTACGCTTCCTATGATTGCTATGCTTCCTACGCCTGCTATGCTTCATGCGCTTGCTATGCTAACTACGCTTCTTTCGCTTGCCATGCTTGCTATGCTTGCTATGCTTCATACGCTTTCTATGCTTACTGTGCTTTCTACGCTTGCTATGTTTACTGTGCTTCCTACGCTTACTTTCCTTGATATGCTTTCTATGTTTACTTTGCTCCTTTCGCTTGCTATGCTTGCTATGCTTCATACACTTCCTATGCTTGAAACGCCTGCTATGCCTCCTACGCTTGCTATGCTTACTACACTTCCTAAGCTTGCTATGCTTCATACGCTTGCTTTGCTAACTAAGCTTCTTTCGTTTGCTATGCTTGCTATGCTTCACACGCTTGCTATGCTTACTACTCTTCCTATGCTTACTACGCTTCCCACGCTAGCTATGGTTACTGTGATTCCTATGCTTACTGCGCCTCTTTCGCTTGCTATGCTTGCTATGCTTCATACGATTGCGATGCTGCCTGCGCTTCCTATGCTTACTATGCTTCCTATGCTTACTACGCCTCCTATGATTGCTATGCCTCTACGCCTGCTATGCTTCATGCGCTTGCTATGCTAACTACGCTTCTTTCGCTTGCCATGCTTGCTATGCTTGCTATGCTTCATACGCTTTCTATGCTTACTGTGCTTTCTACGCTTGCTATGTTTACTCTGCTTCCTACGCTTACTTTCCTTGATATGCTTTCTATGCTTACTTTGCTCCTTTCGCTTGCTATGCTTGCTATGCTTCATACACTTCCTATGCTTGATACGCCTGCTATGCCTCCTACGCTTGCTATGCTTACTACACTTCCTAAGCTTGCTATGCTTCATACGCTTGCTTTGCTAACTAAGCTTCTTTCGTTTGCTATGCTTGCTATGCTTCACACGCTTGCTATGCTTACTACTCTTCCTATGCTTACTACGCTTCCCACGCTAGCTATGGTTACTGTGCTTCCTATGCTTGCTATGCTCTCGACGATTTCTATGCTTACTACGCTTCCTACGCTTACTGCGCTTCTTTCCCTTGCTATGCTTGCTATGTTTCATACGCTTGCTATGCTTCCTGCGCTTCCTATGCTTATTATGCTTCCTATGCTTACTACGCTTCCTATGCTTGCCATGCATCCTACGCTTGCTATGCTTAATGCGCTTGCTATGCTAACTACGCTTCCTTCGCTTGCTATGCTTGCTATGCTTCATAAGCTTGCTATGCATACTACGCTTCCTTTGCTTGCTATGCTTGCTGTGCTTCCTACGCTTCCTATGCTTCCTATGATTTCTATGCTTTCTACGCTTCCTATGCTTAATTTGCTTCTTTTGCTTGCTATGCTTGCTATGCCTCATACGCTTCCTATGCTTGATACGCTTGCTACACCTCCTACGCTTGCTATGCTTACTACACTTCCTAAGCTTGCTATACTTGATATGCTTGCTATGCTGACTACGCCTTCTACGTGTGCTATGCTTCATACGCTTGTTATGCTAACTATGCTTCTTTCCCTTGCTATGCTTCATACGCCTGATATGCTTACTACACTTCCTATGCTTACTACGCTTCCTACGGTTGCTATGCTTACTGCGCTTCTTTTGCTTGCTAAACTTGCTATGCTTCATACGCTTGCTATGCTTCGTATGCTTCCTATGCTTCCTACGCTTCCTACGCTTCCTACGCTTGCTATGCTTCCTATGCTTCCTACGATTTCTATGCTTACTACGCTTCCTACGTTTGCTATGCTTACCTTGCTTCGTACGCTTGCTATGCTTACTGCGCTTCTTTCGTTTGCTATGCTTGCTATGCTTCATACGCTTGCTATGCTTCCTACGCTTCCTATGCTTCCTACGCTTCCTACGGTTGCTACGCTTGCAATCCTTACTACGCTTCCCATGCTTGCTATACTTCAGATGCTTGCTATGCTGACTATGCTTACTACGTTTCCTATGCTTCATACGCTTGCTTTGCTAACTAAGCTTCTTTCGTTCGCTATGCTTGCTATGCTTCACACGCTTGCTATACTTACTTCTCTTCCTATGCTTAGTACGCTTCCCACGCTTGCTATGCTTACTGTGCTTCCTATGCTTACAGCGCCTCTTTCGCTTGCTACGCTTCCTATGCTTACTACGCTTCCCACGCTTGCTATACTTACTGTGCTTCCTATGCTTACTGCGCCTCTTTTGCTTGCTATGCTTGCTATGCTTCATACGCTTGCTATGCTTACTGTGCTTCCTACGCTTGCTATGTTTACGGTGCTTCCTACGCTTGCTATACTTCCTTTGCTTGCTATGCTTCCTACGCTTCCTACGCTTCCTACGCTCACTTTGCTTCCTACGCTTGCTATGCTTACTGCACTTCTTTCGCTTGCTATGCTTGCTATGCTTCATAGGCTTGCTATGCTTACTGCGCTTCTTTTGCTTGCTATGCTTGCTATGCTTCATACGCTTGCTATGCTTCCTATGCTTCCTATGCTTCCTACGCCTCCTACGCTTCTTTCGCTTGCTATGCTTCCTATGCTTCCTACGATTTCTATGCTTACTACGCTTCCTATGCTTACTATGCTTACTACGCTTGCTATGTTTACGGTGCTTCCTACGCTTTCTATACTTCCTACGCTTCCTATGATTTCAATGCTTACTACGCTTCCTACGCTCACTTTGCTTCCTACGCTTGCTATGCTAACTGCGCTTCTTTTGCTTGCTATGCTTGCTATGCTTCATACGCTTGCTATGCTTCCTATGCTTCCTATGCTTCCTACGCTTCCTACGCTTCCTACGCTTGCTATGCTTCCTATGCTTCCTACGATTTCTATGCTTACTACGCTTCCTATGCTTACTATGCTTACTACGCTTCCTATGCTTACTGCGCTTCTTTCGATTGCTATGCTTGCTATGCTTCCTACGCTTGCGATGCGTCATACGCTTGCTATGCTTCCTGCGCTTGCTATGCTTACTACGCTTCCTTCGCTAGCTATGCTTACTGTGCTTCCTAAGCTTGCTATGCTCTCGACGATTTCTATGCTTACTAGGCTTCCTACGCTTACTGCGCTTCTTTCCCTTGCTATGCTTGCTATGTTTCATACGCTTGCTATGCTTCCTGCGCTTCCTCTGCTTACTATGCTTCCTATGCTTACTACGCTTCCTATGCTTGCCATGCATCCTACGCTTGCTATGCTTAATGCGCTTGCTATGCTAACTACGCTTCCTTCGCTTGCTATGCTTGCTATGCTTCATAAGCTTGCTATGCGTACTACGCTTCCTTTGCTTGCTATGCTTACTGTGCTTCCTACGCTTCCTATGCTTGCTATGATTTCTATGCTTACTACGCTTCCTATGCTTACTTTGCTTCTTTCGCCTGCTATGCTTGCTATGCTTCATACGCTTCCTATGCTTGATACGCTTGCTACACTTTGCTTCCTCCGCTTGCTATGCTTACTGCGCTTCTTTCGCTTGCTATACTTGCTATGCTTCATATGCTTGCTATGCTTACTGCGCTTCTTTTGCTTGCTATGCTTGCTATGCTTCACACGCTTGCTATGCATCCTATGCTTGCTATGCTTCCTACGCTTCCTACGCTTCCTACACTTGCTATGCTTCCTATGCTTCCTACCATTTCTATGCTTACTACGCTTCCTATGCTTACTATGCTTACTACGCTTCCTATGCTTACTGCGCTTCTTTCGATTGCTATGCTTGCTATGCTTGCTATGGGTCATACGCTTGCTATGCTTCCTCCTCTTGCTATGCTTACTACGCTTCCTTCGCTAGCTATGCTTACTGTGCTTCCTAAGCTTGCTATGCTCTCGACGATTTCTATGCTTACAACGCTTCCTACGCTTACTGCGCTTCTTTCCCTTGCTATGCTTGCTATGTTTCATACGCTTGCTATGCTTCCTGCGCTTCCTATGCTTACTATGCTTCCTATGCTTACTATGCTTCCTATGCTTGCCATGCATCCTACGCTTGCTATGCTTAATGCGCTTGCTATGCTAACTGCGCTTCCTTCGCTTGCTATGCTTGCTATGCTTCATAAGCATGCTATGCGTACTACGCTTCCTTTGCTTGCTATGCTTACTGTGCTTCCTACGCTTCCTATGCTTCCTATGATTTCTATGCTTACTATGCTTCCTATGCTTACTTTGCTTCTTTCGCTTGCTATGCTTGCTATGCTTCATACGCTTCCTATGCTTGATACGCTTGCTACGCCTCCTAGGCTTGCAATGCTTACTACACTTCCTAAGCTTGCTATACTTCATATGCTTGCTATGCTGACTACGCCTTCTACGTGTGTTATGCTTCATACGCTTGTTATGCTAACTACGCTTCTTTCGCTTGCTATGCTTCATACGCCTGATATGCTTACTACACTTCCTATGCTTACTATGCTTCCTACGGTTGCTATGCTTACTGTGCTTCCTACGCTTGCTATGCTTGCTATGCTTCATACGCTTGAAATGCTTACTACGCTCCCTAAGCTAACTATGCTTCCTACGGTTGCTATGCTTACTGTGCTTCCTACGCTTGCTAGGCTTCCTAAAATTTCTATGCTTACTACGCTTCCTACGTTTGCTATGCTTACCTTGCTTCCTACGCTTGCTATGCTTACTGCGCTTCTTTCGCTTGCTATGCTTGCTATGCTTCATACGCTTGCTATGCTTGCTACGCATCCTATGCTTCGTACGCTTCCTACGGTTGCTACGCTTGCTATCCTTACTACGCTTCCTGTGCTTGCTATACTTCAGATGCTTGCTATGCTGACTATGCCTACTACGTTTCCTATGCTTCAAACGCTTGCTTTGCTTACTAAGCTTCTTTCGTTCGCTATGCTTGCTATGCTTCACACGCTTCCTATACTTACTACTCTTCCTATGCTTAGTACGCTTCCCACGCTTGCTATGCTTACTGTGCTTCCTATGGTTACAGCGCCTCTTTCGCTTGCTACGCTTCCTATGCTTACTACGCTTCCTATGATTGCTATGCTTCCTACGCCTGCTATGCTTCATGCGCTTGCTATGCTAACTACGCTTCTTTCGCTTGCTATGCTTGCTATGCTTGCTATGCTTCATACGCTTTCTATGCTTACTGTGCTTTCTACGCTTGCTATGTTTACTGTGCTTCCTACGCTTACTTTGCTTCCTATGCTTTCTATGCTTACTTTGCTTCTTTCGCTTGCTATGCTTGCTATGCTTCATACACTTCCTATGCTTGATACGCCTGCTACGCCTCCTACGCTTGCTATGCTTACTACACTTCCTAAGCTTGCTATGCTTCATACGCTTGCTTTGCTAACGAAGCTTCTTTCGTTTGCTATGCTTGCTATGCTTCACACGCTTGCTATGCTTACTACTCTTCCTATGCTTACTACGCTTCCCACGCTTGCTATGCTTACTGTGCTTCCTATGCTTACTGCGCCTCTTTCGCTTGCTATGCTTGCTATGCTTCATACGATTGCGATGCTGCCTACGCTTCCTATGCTTACTACGCTTCCTATGATTGCTATGCTTCCTACCCCTGCAATGCTTCATGCGCTTGCTATGCTAACTACGCTTCTTTCGCTTGCTATGCTTGCTATGCTTCATACGCTTGCTATGCTTACTGTGCTTCCTACGCTTCCTACGCTCACTTTGCTTCCTACGCTTGCTATGCTTACTGCGCCTCTTTCGCTTGCTATGCTTGCTATGCTTCATACGCTTGCTATGCTT
This sequence comes from Catostylus mosaicus, assembly GCA_964019065.1. Taxonomy (NCBI): domain Eukaryota; kingdom Metazoa; phylum Cnidaria; class Scyphozoa; order Rhizostomeae; family Catostylidae; genus Catostylus; species Catostylus mosaicus. Next base: position 5,917,680 of record OZ025191.1, read on the forward strand.
ACTGCGCTTCTTTTGCTTGCTAAGCTTGCTATGCTTCATATGCTTGCTATGCTTCCTATGCTTCCTATGCTTCCTACGCTTCCTACGCTTCCTACGCTTGCTATGCTTCCTATGCTTCCTACGATTTCTATGCTTACTACGCTTCCTATGCTTACTATGCTTACTTCGCTTCCTATGCTTACTGCGCTTCTCTCGATTGCTATGCTTGCTATGCTTCCTACGCTTGTTATGCGTCATACGCTTGCTATGCCTCCTGCGCTTCCTATGCTTACTATGCTTCCTATGCTTCCTACGCTTGCTATGCTTCCTATGCTTCCTACGATTTCTATGCTTACTACGCTTGCTATGCTTGCTATGCTTCATAAGCTTGCTATGCCTACTACGCTTCCTTTGCTTGCTATGCTTACTGTGCTTCCTACGCTTCCTATGCTTCCTATGGTTTCTATGCTTACTATCTTCCTATGCTTACTTTGCTTCTTTTGCTTGCTATGCTTGCTATGCCTCATACGCTTCCTATGCTTGATACGCTTGCTACGCCTCCTACGCTTGCTATGCTTACTACACTTCCTAAGCTTGCTATACTTCATATGCTTGCTATGCTGACTACGCCTTCTACGTGTGCTATGCTTCATACGCTTGTTATGCTAACTATGCTTCTTTCCCTTGCTATGCTTCATACGCCTTATATGCTTACTACACTTCCTATGCTTACTATGCTTCCTACGGTTGCTATGCTTACTGCGCTTCTTTTGCTTGCTAAGCTTGCTATGCTTCATACGCTTGCTATGCTTCCTATGCTTGCTATGCTTCCTACGCTTCCTACGCTTGCTGTGCTTCCTATGCTTCCTACGATTTCTATGCTTACTACGCTTCCTATGCTTACTATGCTTAGTACGCTTCCTATGCTTACTGTGCTTCTTTCGATTGCTATGCTTGCTATGCTTCCTACGCTTGCTATGCGTCATACGCTTGCTATGCTTCATATGCTTGCTATGCTTCCTATGCTTCCTATGCTTCCTACGCTTCCTACGCTTCCTACGCTTCCTACGCTTGCTATGCTTCCTATGCTTCCTACGAGTTCTATGCTTACTACGCTTCCTATGCTTACTATGCTTACTACGCTTCCTATGCTTACTGCGCTTTTTTCGATTGCTATGCTTGCTATGCTTCCTACGCTTGCTATGCGTCATACGCTTGCTATGCTTCCTGCGCTTGCTATGCTTACTACGCTTCCTTCGCTAGCTATGCTTACTGTGCTTCCTAAGCTTGCTATGCTCTCGACGATTTCTATGCTTACTACGCTTCCTACGCTTACTGCGCTTCTTTCCCTTGCTATGCTTCCTATGTTTCATACGCTTGCTATGCTTCCTGCGCTTCCTATGCTTACTATGCTTCCTATGCTTACTACGCTTCCTATGCTTGCCATGCATCCTACGCTTGCTATGCTTAATGCGCTTGCTATGCTAACTACGCTTCCTTCGCTTGCTATGCTTGCTATGCTTCATAAGCTTGCTATGCATACTACGCTTCCTTTGCTTGCTATGCTTACTGTGCTTCCTACGCTTCCTATGCTTCCTATGATTTCTATGCTTTCTACGCTTCCTATGCTTACTTTGCTTCTTTCGCTTGCTATGCTTCATACGCTTCCTATGCTTGATACGCTTGCTACGCCTCCTACACTTGCTATGCTTACTACACTTCCTAAGCTTGCTATACTTCATATGCTTGCTATGCTGACTACGCCTTCTACGTGTGCTATGCTTCATGCGCTTGTTATGCTAACTACGCTTCTTTCGCTTGCTATGCTTCGTACGCCTGATATGCTTACTACACTTCCTATGATTACTATGCTTCCTATGCTTCCTATGCTTCCTACGCTTCCTACGCTTCCTACGCTTGCTATGCTTCCTATGCTTCCTACGATTTCTATGCTTACTACGCTTCCTATGCTTACTATGCTTACTTCGCTTCCTATGCTTACTGCGCTTCTCTCGATTGCTATGCTTGCTATGCTTCCTACGCTTGTTATGCGTCATACGCTTGCTATGCCTCCTGCGCTTCCTATGCTTACTATGCTTCCTATGCTTCCTACGCTTGCTATGCTTCCTATGCTTCCTACGATTTCTATGCTTACTACGCTTGCTATGCTTGCTATGCTTCATAAGCTTGCTATGCCTACTACGCTTCCTTTGCTTGCTATGCTTACTGTGCTTCCTACGCTTCCTATGCTTCCTATGGTTTCTATGCTTACTATCTTCCTATGCTTACTTTGCTTCTTTTGCTTGCTATGCTTGCTATGCCTCATACGCTTCCTATGCTTGATACGCTTGCTACGCCTCCTACGCTTGCTATGCTTACTACACTTCCTAAGCTTGCTATACTTCATATGCTTGCTATGCTGACTACGCCTTCTACGTGTGCTATGCTTCATACGCTTGTTATGCTAACTATGCTTCTTTCCCTTGCTATGCTTCATACGCCTTATATGCTTACTACACTTCCTATGCTTACTATGCTTCCTACGGTTGCTATGCTTACTGCGCTTCTTTTGCTTGCTAAGCTTGCTATGCTTCATACGCTTGCTATGCTTCCTATGCTTGCTATGCTTCCTACGCTTCCTACGCTTCCTACGCTTGCTGTGCTTCCTATGCTTCCTACGATTTCTATGCTTACTACGCTTCCTATGCTTACTATGCTTAGTACGCTTCCTATGCTTACTGTGCTTCTTTCGATTGCTATGCTTGCTATGCTTCCTACGCTTCCTATGCGTCATACGCTTGCTATGCTTCATATGCTTGCTATGCTTCCTATGCTTCCTATGCTTCCTACGCTTCCTACGCTTCCTACGCTTCCTACGCTTGCTATGCTTCCTATGCTTCCTACGAGTTCTATGCTTACTACGCTTCCTATGCTTACTATGCTTACTACGCTTCCTATGCTTACTGCGCTTCTTTCGATTGCTATGCTTGCTATGCTTCCTACGCTTGCTATGCGTCATACGCTTGCTATGCTTCCTGCGCTTGCTATGCTTACTACGCTTCCTTCGCTAGCTATGCTTACTGTGCTTCCTAAGCTTGCTATGCTCTCGACGATTTCTATGCTTACTACGCTTCCTACGCTTACTGCGCTTCTTTCCCTTGCTATGCTTCCTATGTTTCATACGCTTGCTATGCTTCCTGCGCTTCCTATGCTTACTATGCTTCCTATGCTTACTACGCTTCCTATGCTTGCCATGCATCCTACGCTTGCTATGCTTAATGCGCTTGCTATGCTAACTACGCTTCCTTCGCTTGCTATGCTTGCTATGCTTCATAAGCTTGCTATGCATACTACGCTTCCTTTGCTTGCTATGCTTACTGTGCTTCCTACGCTTCCTATGCTTCCTATGATTTCTATGCTTTCTACGCTTCCTATGCTTACTTTGCTTCTTTCGCTTGCTATGCTTCATACGCTTCCTATGCTTGATACGCTTGCTACGCCTCCTACACTTGCTATGCTTACTACACTTCCTAAGCTTGCTATACTTCATATGCTTGCTATGCTGACTACGCCTTCTACGTGTGCTATGCTTCATGCGCTTGTTATGCTAACTACGCTTCTTTCGCTTGCTATGCTTCATACGCCTGATATGCTTACTACACTTCCTATGATTACTATGCTTCCTACGGTTGCTATGCTTACTGTGATTCCTACGCTTGCTAGGCTTCCTAAAATTTCTATGCTTACTACGCTTCCTACGTTTGCTATGCTTACCTTGCTTCCTACGCTTGCTGTGCTTACTGCGCTTCTTTCGTTTGCTATGCTTGCTATGCTTCATACGCTTGCTATGCTTCCTACGCTTCCTATGCTTCCTACGCTTCCTACGGTTGCTACGCTTGCTATCCTTACTACGCTTCCCATGCTTGCTATACTTCAGATGCTTGCTATGCTGACTATGCTTACTACGTTTCCTATGCTTCATACGCTTGCTTTGCTAACTAAGCTTCTTTCGTTCGCTATGCTTGCTATGCTTCACACGCTTGCTATACTTACTACTCTTCCTATGCTTAGTACGCTTCCCACGCTTGCTATGCTTACTGTGCTTCCTATGCTTACAGCGCCTCTTTCGCTTGCTATGCCTGCTATGCTTCACTCGCTTGCGATGCTGCCTACGCTTCCTATGCTTACTACGCTTCCTATGATTGCTATGCTTCCTATGCCTGCTATGCTTCATGCGCTTGCTATGCTAACTACGCTTCTTTCGCTTGCCATGCTTGCTATGCTTGCTATGCTTCATACGCTTTCTATGCTTACTGTGCTTTCTACGCTTGCTATGTTTACTGTGCTTCCTACGCTTACTTACCTTGATATGCTTTCTATGTTTACTTTGCTCCTTTCGCTTGCTATGCTTGCTATGCTTCATACACTTCCTATGCTTGAAACGCCTGCTATGCCTCCTACGCTTGCTATGCTTACTACACTTCCTAAGCTTGCTATGCTTCATACGCTTGCTTTGCTAACTAAGCTTCTTTCGTTTGCTATGCTTGCTATGCTTCACACGCTTGCTATGCTTACTACTCTTCCTATGCTTACTACGCTTCCCACGCTAGCTATGGTTACTGTGATTCCTATGCTTACTGCGCCTCTTTCGCTTGCTATGCTTGCTATGCTTCATACGATTGCGATGCTGCCTGCGCTTCCTATGCTTACTATGCTTCCTATGCTTACTACGCTTCCTATGATTGCTATGCCTCTACGCCTGCTATGCTTCATGCGCTTGCTATGCTAACTACGCTTCTTTCGCTTGCCATGCTTGCTATGCTTGCTATGCTTCATACGCTTTCTATGCTTACTGTGCTTTCTACGCTTGCTATGTTTACTGTGCTTCCTACGCTTACTTTCCTTGATATGCTTTCTATGCTTACTTTGCTCCTTTCGCTTGCTATGCTTGCTATGCTTCATACACTTCCTATGCTTGATACGCCTGCTATGCCTCCTACGCTTGCTATGCTTACTACACTTCCTAAGCTTGCTATGCTTCATACGCTTGCTTTGCTAACTAAGCTTCTTTCGTTTGCTATGCTTGCTATGCTTCACACGCTTGCTATGCTTACTACTCTTCCTATGCTTACTACGCTTCCCACGCTAGCTATGGTTACTGTGCTTCCTATGCTTACAACGCCTCTTTCGCTTGCTATGCTTGCTATGCTTCATACGATTGCGATGCTGCCTGCGCTTCCTATGCTTACTATGCTTCCTATGCTTACTACGCTTCCTATGCTTGCCATGCATCCTACGCTTGCTATGCTTAATGCGCTTGCTATGCTAACTACGCTTCCTTCGCTTGCTATGCTTGCTATGCTTCATAAGCTTGCTATGCGTACTACGCTTCCTTTGCTTGCTATGCTTACTGTGCTCCCTACGCTTCCTATGCTTCCTATGATTTCTATGCTTACTAAGCTTCCTATGCTTACTTTGCTTCTTTCGCTTGCTATGCTTCATACGCTTCCTATTCTTGATACGCTTGCTACGCCTCCTACACATGCTATGCTTACTACACTTCCTAAGCTTGCTATACTTCATATGCTTGCTATGCTGACTACGCCTTCTACGTGTGCTATGCTTCATACGCTTGCTTTGCTAACTAAGCTTCTTTCGTTTGCTATGCTTGCTATGCTTCACACGCTTGCTATGCTTACTACTCTTCCTATGCTTACTACGCTTCCCACGCTAGCTATGGTTACTGTGCTTCCTATGCTTACTGCGCCTCTTTCGCTTGCTATGCTTGCTATGCTTCATACGATTGCGATGCTGCCTGCGCTTCCTATGCTTACTATGCTTCCTATGCTTACTACGCTTCCTATGATTGCTATGCTTCCTACGCCTGCTATGCTTCATGCGCTTGCTATGCTAACTACGCTTCTTTCGCTTGCCATGCTTGCTATGCTTGCTATGCTTCATACGCTTTCTATGCTTACTGTGCTTTCTACGCTTGCTATGTTTACTGTGCTTCCTACGCTTACTTTCCTTGATATGCTTTCTATGCTTACTTTGCTCCTTTCGCTTGCTATGCTTGCTATGCTTCATACACTTCCTATGCTTGATACGCCTGCTATGCCTCCTACGCTTGCTATGCTTACTACACTTCCTAAGCTTGCTATGCTTCATACGCTTGCTTTGCTAACTAAGCTTCTTTCGTTTGCTATGCTTGCTATGCTTCACACGCTTGCTATGCTTACTACTCTTCCTATGCTTACTACGCTTCCCACGCTAGCTATGGTTACTGTGCTTCCTATGCTTGCTATGCTCTCGACGATTTCTATGCTTACTACGCTTCCTACGCTTACTGCGCTTCTTTCCCTTGCTATGCTTGCTATGTTTCATACGCTTGCTATGCTTCCTGCGCTTCCTATGCTTACTATGCTTCCTATGCTTACTACGCTTCCTATGCTTGCCATGCATCCTACGCTTGCTATGCTTAATGCGCTTGCTATGCTAACTACGCTTCCTTCGCTTGCTATGCTTGCTATGCTTCATAAGCTTGCTATGCGTACTACGCTTCCTTTGCTTGCTATGCTTACTGTGCTTCCAACGCTTCCTATGCTTCCTATGATTTCTATGCTTACTACGCTTCCTATGCTTACTTTGCTTCTTTCGCTTGCTATGCTTCATACGCTTCCTATGCTTGATACGCTTGCTACGCCTCCTACACTTGCTATGCTTACTACACTTCCTAAGCTTGCTATACTTCATATGCTTGCTATGCTGACTACGCCTTCTACGTGTGCTATGCTTCATACGCTTGTTATGCTAACTACGCTTCTTTCGCTTGCTATGCTTCATACGCCTGATATGCTTACTACACTTCCTATGATTACTATGCTTCCTACGGTTGCTATGCTTACTGTGCTTCCTACGCTTGCTAGGCTTCCTAGAATTTCTATGCTTACTACGCTTCCTACGTTTGCTATGCTTACCTTGCTTCCTACGCTTGCTGTGCTTACTGCGCTTCTTTCGTTTGCTATGCTTGCTATGCTTCATACGCTTGCTATGCTTCCTACGCTTCCTATGCTTCCTACGCTTCCTACGGTTGCTACGCTTGCTATCCTTACTACGCTTCCCATGCTTGCTATACTTCAGATGCTTGCTATGCTGACTATGCTTACTACGTTTCCTATGCTTCATACGCTTGCTTTGCTAACTAAGCTTCTTTCGTTCGCTATGCTTGCTATGCTTCACACGCTTGCTATACTTACTACTCTTCCTATGCTTAGTACGCTTCCCACGCTTGCTATGCTTACTGTGCTTCCTATGCTTACAGCGCCTCTTTCGCTTACTATGCCTGCTATGCTTCACTCGCTTGCGATGCTGCCTACGCTTCCTATGCTTACTACGCTTCCTATGATTGCTATGCTTCCTACGCCTGCTATGCTTCATGCGCTTGCTATGCTAACTACGCTTCTTTCGCTTGCCATGCTTGCTATGCTTGCTATGCTTCATACGCTTTCTATGCTTACTGTGCTTTCTACGCTTGCTATGTTTTCTGTGCTTCCTACGCTTACTTTCCTTGATATGCTTTCTATGTTTACTTTGCTCCTTTCGCTTGCTATGCTTGCTATGCTTCATACACTTCCTATGCTTGAAACGCCTGCTATGCCTCCTACGCTTGCTATGCTTACTACACTTCCTAAGCTTGCTATGCTTCATACGCTTGCTTTGCTAACTAAGCTTCTTTCGCTTGCTATGCTTGCTATGCTTCATACACTTCCTATGCTTGATACGCCTGCTATGCCTCCTACGCTTGCTATGCTTACTACACTTCCTAAGCTTGCTATGCTTCATACGCTTGCTTTGCTAACTAAGCTTCTTTCGTTTGCTATGCTTGCTATGCTTCACACGCTTGCTATGCTTACTACTCTTCCTATGCTTACTACGCTTCCCACGCTAGCTATGGTTACTGTGCTTCCTATGCTTACTGCGCCTCTTTCGCTTGCTATGCTTGCTATGCTTCATACGATTGCGATGCTGCCTGCGCTTCCTATGCTTACTATGCTTCCTATGCTTACTACGCTTCCTATGCTTGCCATGCATCCTACGCTTGCTATGCTTAATGCGCTTGCTATGCTAACTACGCTTCCTTCGCTTGCTATGCTTGCTATGCTTCATAAGCTTGCTATGCGTACTACGCTTCCTTTGCTTGCTATGCTTACTGTGCTCCCTACGCTTCCTATGCTTCCTATGATTTCTATGCTTACTAAGCTTCCTATGCTTACTTTGCTTCTTTCGCTTGCTATGCTTCATACGCTTCCTATTCTTGATACGCTTGCTACGCCTCCTACACATGCTATGCTTACTACACTTCCTAAGCTTGCTATACTTCATATGCTTGCTATGCTGACTACGCCTTCTACGTGTGCTATGCTTCATACGCTTGCTTTGCTAACTAAGCTTCTTTCGTTTGCTATGCTTGCTATGCTTCACACGCTTGCTATGCTTACTACTCTTCCTATGCTTACTACGCTTCCCACGCTAGCTATGGTTACTGTGCTTCCTATGCTTACTGCGCCTCTTTCGCTTGCTATGCTTGCTATGCTTCATACGATTGCGATGCTGCCTGCGCTTCCTATGCTTACTATGCTTCCTATGCTTACTACGCTTCCTATGATTGCTATGCTTCCTACGCCTGCTATGCTTCATGCGCTTGCTATGCTAACTACGCTTCTTTCGCTTGCCATGCTTGCTATGCTTGCTATGCTTCATACGCTTTCTATGCTTACTGTGCTTTCTACGCTTGCAATGTTTACTGTGCTTCCTACGCTTACTTTCCTTGATATGCTTTCTATGCTTACTTTGCTCCTTTCGCTTGCTATGCTTGCTATGCTTCATACACTTCCTATGCTTGATACGCCTGCTATGCCTCCTACGCTTGCTATGCTTACTACACTTCCTAAGCTTGCTATGCTTCATACGCTTGCTTTGCTAACTAAGCTTCTTTCGTTTGCTATGCTTGCTATGCTTCACACGCTTGCTATGCTTACTACTCTTCCTATGCTTACTACGCTTCCCACGCTAGCTATGGTTACTGTGCTTCCTATGCTTACTGCGCCTCTTTCGCTTGCTATGCTTGCTATGCTTCATACGATTGCGATGCTGCCTGCGCTTCCTATGCTTACTATGCTTCCTATGCTTACTACGCTTCCTATGCTTGCCATGCATCCTACGCTTGCTGTGCTTAATGCGCTTGCTATGCTAACTACGCTTCCTTCGCTTGCTATGCTTGCTATGCTTCATAAGCTTGCTATGCGTACTACGCTTCCTTTGCTGGCTATGCTTACTGTGCTCCCTACGCTTCCTATGCTTCCTATGATTTCTATGCTTACTAAGCTTCCTATGCTTACTTTGCTTCTTTCGCTTGCTATGCTTCATACGCTTCCTATTCTTGATACGCTTGCTACGCCTCCTACACATGCTATGCTTACTACACTTCCTAAGCTTGCTATACTTCATATGCTTGCTATGCTGACTACGCCTTCTACGTGTGCTATGCTTCATACGCTTGTTATGCTAACTACGCTTCTTTCGCTTGCTATGCTTCATACGCCTGATATGCTTACTACACTTCCTATGCTTACTATGCTTCCTACGGTTGCTATGCTTACTGTGCTTCCTACGCTTGCTAGGCTTCCTAAAATTTCTATGCTTACTACGCTTCCTACGTTTGCTATGCTTACCTTGCTTCCTACGCTTGCTATGCTTACTGCGCTTCTTTCGTTTGCTATGCTTGCTATGCTTCATACGCTTGCTATGCTTCCTACGCTTCCTATGCTTCCTACGCTTCCTAGGTTGCTACGCTTGCTATCCTTACTACGCTTCCCATGCTTGCTATACTTCAGATGCTTGCTATGCTGACTATGCTTACTACGTTTCCTATGCTTCATACGCTTGCTTTGCTAACTAAGCTTCTTTCGTTCGCTATGCTTGCTATGCTTCACACGCTTGCTATACTTACTACTCTTCCTATGCTTAGTACGCTTCTCACGCTTGCTATGCTTACTGTGCTTCCTATGCTTACAGCGCCTCTTTCACTTGCTATGCCTGCTATGCTTCATTCGCTTGCGATGCTGCCTACGCTTCCTATTCTTACTACGCTTCCTATGATTGCTATGCTTCCTACGCCTGCTATGCTTCATGCGCTTGCTATGCTAACTACGCTTCTTTCGCTTGCCATGCTTGCTATGCTTGCTATGCTTCATACGCTTTCTATGCTTACTGTGCTTTCTACGCTTGCTATGTTTACTGTGCTTCCTACGCTTACTTTGCTTCATATGCTTTCTATGCTTACTTTGCTTCTTTCGCTTGCTATGCTTGCTATGCTTCATACACTTCCTATGCTTGATACGCCTGCTATGCCTCCTACGCTTGCTATGCTTACTACACTTCCTAAGCTTGCTATGCTTCATACGCTTGCTTTGCTAACTAAGCTTCTTTCGTTTGCTATGCTTGCTATGCTTCACACGCTTGCTATGCTTACTACTCTTCCTATGCTTACTACGCTTCCTACGCTAGCTATGGTTACTGTGCTTCCTATGCTTACTGCGCCTCTTTCGCTTGCTATGCTTGCTATGCTTCATACGATTGCGATGCTGCCTACGCTTCCTATGCTTACTACGCTTCCTATGATTGCTATGCTTCCTACACCTGCAATGCTTCATGCGCTTGCTATGCTAACTACGCTTCTTTCGCTTGCTATGCTTGCTATGCTTCATACGCTTGCTATGCTTACTGTGCTTCCTACGCTTGCTATGTTTACGGTGCTTCCTACGCTTGCTATACTTCCTACGCTTCCTATGCTTCCTACGGATACTACGCTTCCTACGCTCACTTTGCTTCCTCCGCTTGCTATGCTTACTGCGCTTCTTTCGCTTGCTATGCTTGCTATGCTTCATAAGCTTGCTATGCTTACTGCGCTTCTTTTGCTTGCTATGCTTGCTATGCTTCATACGCTTGTTATGCTTCCTATGCTTCCTATGCTTCCTACGCCTCCTACGCTCCTACCCTTGCTATGCTTCCTATGCTTCCTACCATTTCTATGCTTACTACGCTTCCTATGCTTACTATGCTTACTACGCTTGCTATGGGTCATACGCTTGCTATGCTTCCTGCGCTTGCTATGCTTACTACGCTTCCTTCGCTAGCTATGCTTACTGTGCTTCCTAAGCTTGCTATGCTCTCGACGATTTCTATGCTTACTACGCTTCCTACGCTTACTGCGCTTCTTTCCCTTGCTATGCTTGCTATGTTTCATACGCTTGCTATGCTTCCTGCGCTTCCTATGCTTACTATGCTTCCTATGCTTACTACGCTTCCTATGCTTGCCATGCATCCTACGCTTGCTATGCTTAATGCGCTTGCTATGCTAACTACGCTTCCTTCGCCTGCTATGCTTGCTATGCTTCATAAGCTTGCTATGCGTACTACGCTTCCTTTGCTTGCTATGCTTACTTTGCTTCCTACGCTTCCTATGCTTCCTATGATTTCTATGCTTACTACGCTTCCTATGCTTACTTTGATTCTTTTGCTTGCTATGCTTGCTATGCCTCATACGCTTCCTATGCTTGATACGCTTGCTACGCCTCCTATGCTTGCTATGCTTACTACACTTCCTAAGCTTGCTACACTTCATATGCTTGCTATGCTGACTACGCCTTCTCCGTGTGCTATGCTTCATACGCTTGTTATGCTAACTATGCTGCTTTCCCTTGCTATGCTTCATACGCCTGATATGCTTACTACACTTCCTATGCTTACTATGCTTCCTACGGTTGCTATGCTTACTGTGCTTCCTACGCTTGCTATGCTTGCTATGCTTCATACGCTTGATATGCTTACTACGCTCCCTATGCTTACTATGCTTCCTACGGTTGCTATGCTTACTGTGCTTCCTACGCTTGCTAGGCTTCCTAAAATTCTATGCTTACTACGCTTCCTACGTTTGCTATGCTTACCTTGCTTCCTACGCTTGCTATGCTTACTGCGCTTCTTTCGCTTGCTATGCTTGCTATGCTTCATACGCTTGCTATGCTTCCTACGCTTCCTATGCTTCCTACGCTTCCTACGGTTGCTACGCTTGCTATCCTCACTACGCTTCCTATGCTTGCTATACTTCAGATGCTTACTATGCTGACTATGCTTACTACGTTTCCTATGCTTCATACGCTTGCTTTGCTAACTAAACTTCTTTCGTTTGCTATGCTTGCTATGCTTCACACGCTTGCTATACTTACTACTCTTCCTATGCCTAGTACTCTTCTCACGCTTGCTATGCTTACTGTGCTTCCTATGCTTACTGCGCCTCTCTCGCTTACTATGCTTGCTATGCTTCATACGCTTGCGATGCTGCCTACGCTTCCTATGCTTACTACGCTTCCTATGATTGCTATGCTTCCTACGCCTGCTATGCTTCCTGCGCTTGCTATGCTAACTACGCTTCTTTCGCTTGCTATGCTTGCTATGCTTGCTATGCTTCATATGCTTTCTATTCTTACTGTGCTTTCTACGCTTGCTATGTTTACTGTGCTTCCTACGCTTACTTTGCTTCCTACGCTTTCTATGCTTACTTTGCTTCTTTCGCTTGCTATGCTTGCTATGCTTCATACACTTCCTATGCTTGATACGCCTGCTACGCCTCCTACGCTTGCTATGCTTACTACACTTCCTAAGCTTGCTATGCTTCATACGCTTGCTTTGCTAACGAAGCTTCTTTCGTTTGCTATGCTTGCTATGCTTCACACGCTTGCTATGCTTACTACTCTTCCTATGCTTACTACGCTTCCCACGCTTGCTATGCTTACTGTGCTTCCTATGCTTACTGCGCCTCTTTCGCTTGCTATGCTTGCTATGCTTCATACGCTCGCGATGCTGCCTACGCTTCCCATGCTTACTACGCTTCCTATGATTGCTATGCTTCCTACGCTTGCAATGCTTCATGCGCTTGCGATGCTAACTACGCTTCTTTCCCTTGCTATGCTTGCTATGCTTCATACGCTTGCTATGCTTACTGTGCTTCCTACGCTTGCTATGTTTACGGTGCTTCCTACGCTTGCTATACTTCCTACGCTTCCTATGATTTCAATGCTTACTACGCTTCCTACGCTCACTTTGCTTCCTACGCTTGCTATGCTTACTGCGCTTCTTTCGCTTGCTATGCTTGCTATGCTTCATACGCTTGCCATGCTTACTGCGCTTCTTTTGCTTGCTATGCCTCCTATGCTTGCTATGCTTCATACGCTTGCTATGCTTCCTATGCTTCCTATGCTTCCTACGCTTCCTACGGTTGCTACGCCTGCTATCCTTACTACGCTTCATATGCTTACTATACTTCATAGGCTTGCTATGCTGACTACGCTTACTGCGCTTGCCATGCTTCATAAGCTTGCTATGCTAACTACGTTTCCTTCGCTTGCTATGCTTACTGTTCGTCCTACGCTTGCTATGCTCCCGACGATTTCTATGCTTACTACGCTTCCTACGTTTACTGCGCTTCTTTCCCTTGCTATGCTTGCTATGTTTCATATGCTTGCTATGCTTCCTGCGCTTCCTATGCTTCCTATGCTTCCTATGCTTACTACGCTGCCAATGCTTGCCATGCATTCTACGCTTGCTATGCTTAATGCGCTTGCTATGCTAACTACGCGTCCCTCGCTTGCTATGCTTGCTATGCTTCATAAGCTTGCTATGCGTACTACGCTTCCTTTGCTTGCTATGCTTACTGTGCTTCCTACGCTTCCTATGCTTCCTATGATTTCTATGCTTACTACGCTTTCTATGCTTACCTTGCTTCATTCGCTTGCTATGCTTGCTATGCTTCATATGCTTCCTCTGCTTCATACGCTTGCTACGCCTCCTACGCTTGCTATGCTTACTACACTTCCTAAGCTTGCTATACTTCATACGCTTGGTATGCTAACTACGCTTCTTTCGCTTGCTACGCTCCTTTCGCTTGCTATGCTTCATACGCTTGATATGCTTACTACGCTTCCTATTCTTACTATGCTTCCTACGGTTGCTATGCTTACTGTGCTTCCTACGCTTGCTATGCTTGGTATGCTTCATACGCTTGATATGCTTACTATGCTCCCTATGCTTACTATGCTTCCTACGGTTGCTATGCTTACTGTGCTTCCTACGCTTGCTAGGCTTCCTAAAATTTCTATGCTTACTACGCTTCCTACGTTTGCTATGCTTACCTTGCTTCCTACGCTTGCTATGCTTACTGCGCTTCTTTCGCTTGATATGCTTGCTATGCTTCATACGCTTGCTATGCTTCCTACGCTTCCTATGCTTCCTACGCTTCCTACGGTTGCTACGCATGCTATCCTCACTACGCTTCCTATGCTTGCTATACTTCAGATGCTTACTATGCTGACTATGCTTACTACGTTTCCTATGCTTCATACGCTTGCTTTGCTAACTAAACTTCTTTCGTTTGCTATGCTTGCTATGCTTCACACGCTTGCTATACTTACTACTCTCCCTATGCCTAGTACTCTTCCCACGCTTGCTATGCTTACTGTGCTTCCTATGCTTACTGCGCCTCTCTCGCTTACTATGCTTGCTATGCTTCATACGCTTGCGATGCTGCCTACGCTTCCTATGCTTACTACGCTTCCTATGATTGCTATGCTTCCTACGCCTGCTATGCTTCCTGCGCTTGCTATGCTAACTACGCTTCTTTCGCTTGCTATGCTTGCTATGCTTGCTGTGCTTCATATGCTTTCTATTCCTACTGTGCTTTCTACGCTTGCTATGTTTACTGTGCTTCCTACGCTTACTTTGCTTCCTACGCTTTCTATGCTTACTTTGCTTCTTTCGCTTGCTATGCTTGCTATGCTTCATACACTTCCTATGCTTGATACGCCTGCTACGCCTCCTACGCTAACTATGCTTACTACACTTCCTAAGCTTGCTATGCTTCATACGCTTGCTTTGCTAACGAAGCTTCTTTCGTTTGCTATGCTTGCTATGCTTCACACGCTTGCTATACTTACTACTCTTCCTATGCTTACTACGCTTCCCACGCTTGCTATGCTTACTGTGCTTCCTATGCTTACTGCGCCTCTTTCGCTTGCTATGCTTGCTATGCTTCATACGCTTGCGATGCTGCCTACGCTTCCCATGCTTACTACGCTTCCTATGATTGCTATGCTTCCTACGCCTGCAATGCTTCATGCGCTTGCTATGCTAACTACGCTTCTTTCCCTTGCTATGCTTGCTATGCTTCATACGCTTGCTATGCTTACTGTGCTTCCTACGCTTGCTATGTTTACGGTGCTTCCTACGCTTGCTATACTTCCTACGCTTCCTATGATTTCAATGCTTACTACGCTTCCTACGCTCACTTTGCTTCCTACGCTTGCTATGCTTACTGCGCTTCTTTCGCTTGCTATGCTTGCTATGCTTCATACGCTTGCCATGCTTACTGCGCTTCTTTTGCTTGCTATGCTTGCTATGCTTGCTATGCTTCATACGCTTGCTATGCTTCCTATGCTTCCTATGCTTCCTACGCTTCCTACGGTTGCTACGCCTGCTATCCTTACTACGCTTCATATGCTTACTGTACTTCATAGGCTTGCTATGCTGACTACGCTTACTGCGCTTGCCATGCTTCATAAGCTTGCTATGCTAACTACGTTTCCTTCGCTTGCTATGCTTACTGTTCTTCCTACGCTTGCTATGCTCCCGACGATTTCTATGCTTACTACGCTTCCTACGTTTACTGCGCTTCTTTCCCTTGCTATGCTTGCTATGTTTCATATGCTTGCTATGCTTCCTGCGCTTCCTATGCTTCCTATGCTTCCTATGCTTACTACGCTGCCAATGCTTGCCATGCATTCTACGCTTGCTATGCTTAATGCGCTTGCTATGCTAACTACGCGTCCCTCGCTTGCTATGCTTGCTATGCTTCATAAGCTAGCTATGCGTACTACGCTTCCTTTGCTTGCTATGCTTACTGTGCTTCCTACGCTTCCTATGCTTCCTATGATTTCTATGCTTACTACGCTTTCTATGCTTACCTTGCTTCTTTCGCTTGCTATGCTTGCTATGCTTCATACGCTTCCTCTGCTTCATACGCTTGCTACGCCTCCTACGCTTGCTATGCTTACTACACTTCCTAAGCTTGCTATACTTCATATGCTTGCTATGCTGACTACGCCTTCTACGTGTGCTATGCTTCATACGCTTGGTATGCTAACTACGCTTCTTTCGCTTGCTACGCTCCTTTCGCTTGCTATGCTTCATACGCTTGATATGCTTACTACGATTCCTCTTCTTACTATGCTTCCTACGGTTGCTATGCTTACTGTGCTTCCTACGCTTGCTATGCTTCCTACAATTTCTAGGCTTACTACGATTCCTACGTTTGCTATGCTTACTTTGCTTCCTACGCTTGCTTTCCTTACTGCGCTTCTTTCGTTTGCTATGCTTGCTATGCTTCACACGCTTGCTGTGCTTACTACTCTTCCTTTGCTTACTACGCTTCCCACGCTTGCTATGCTTACTGTGCTTCCTATACTTACTGCGCCTTTTTCGCTTGCTATGCTTGCTACGCTTCATACGCTTGCGATGCTGCCTACGCTTCCTATGCTTACTACGCTTCCTATGATTGCTATGCTTCCTACGCCTGCTATGCTTCATGCACTTGCTATGCTAACTACGCTCCTTTCGCTTGCTATGCTTGCTATGCTTCATACGCTTAATATGCTTACTACGCTTCCTATGCTTTCTATGCTTCCTACGGTTGCTATGCTTACTGTGCTTCCTACGCTTGCTATGCTTCCTACAATTTCTATGCTTACTACGCTTCCTACGTTTGCTATGCTTACTTTGCTTCCTACGCTTGCTATGCTTACTGCGCTTCTTTCGCTTGCTATGCTTGCTATGCTTCATACGCTTGCTATGCTTCGTACGTTTCCTATGCTTCCTTCGCTTCCTACGGTTGCTACGCTTGCTATCCTTACTACGCTTCCTATGCTTGCTATACTTCAGACGCTTGCTATGCTCACTATGCTTACAACGTTTCCTATGCTTCATACGCTTGCTTTGCTAATTAAGCTTCTTTCGTATGCTATGCTTGCTATGCTTCACACGCTTGCTATGCTTACTATTCTTCCTAGGCTTACTACGCTTCCCACGCTTGCTATGCTTACTGTGCTTCCTATACTTACTGCGCTTTTTTCGCTCGCTATTCTTGCTACGCTTCATAGGCTTGCGATGCTGCCTACGCTTCCTATGCTTACTACGCTTCCTATGATTGCTATGCTTCCTACGCCTGCTATGCTTCATGCGCTTGCTATGCTAACTACGCTCCTTTCGCTTGCTGTGCTTGGTATGCTTCATACGCTTGATATGCTTACTACGCTTCCTATGCTTACTATGCTTCCTACGGTTGCTATCCTTACTGTGCTTCCTACGCTTGCTATGCTTCCTACAATTTCTATGCTTACTACGCTTCCTACGTTTGCTATGCTTCCTACGATTGCTTTGCTAACTAAGCTTCTTTCGTTTGCTATGCTTGCTATGCTTCACACGCTTGCTATGCTTACTATTTTTCCTAGGCTTACTACGCTTACCACGCTTGCTATGCTTACTGCGCCTCTTTCGCTTCCTTTGCTTGCTATGCTTTATGCGCTTGCGATGCTGCCTACGCTTCCTATGCTTACTATGCTTCCTATGATTGCTATGCTTCCTACGCCTGCTATGCTTCATGCGCTTGCTATGCTAACTACGCTTCTTTCGCTTGCTTGCTATGCTTGCTATGCTTCATACGCTTGCTATACTTACTGTGCTTCCCAAGCTTGCTATGTTTACTGTGCTTCCTACGCTTGCTATGCTTCCTACGCTTCCTATGATTTCTATGCTTACTACGCTTCCTACGCTTACTTTGCTTCCTACGCTTGCTATGGTTACTGCGTTTCTTTCGCTTGCTATGCTTGCTATGCTTCATACGCTTGCTATGCTTACTACTCTTCCTTTGCTTACTACGCTTCCCACGCTTGCTATGCTTACTGTGCTTCCTATACTTACTGCGCCTTTTTCGCTTGCTATGCTTGCTACGCTTCATACGTTTGCGATGCTGCCTACGCTTCCTATGCTTACTACGCTTCCTATGATTGCTATGCTTCCTACGCCTGCTATGCTTCATGCGCTTGCTATGCTAACTACGCTCCTTTCGCTTGCTATGCTTGCTATGCATCATACGCTTGATATGCTTACTACGCTTCCTATGCTTACTATGTTCCCCACGGTTGCTATGCTTACTGTGCTTCCTACGCTTGCTATGTTTCCTACAATTTCTATGCTTACTACGCTTCCTACGTTTGCTATGCTTACTTTGCATCCTACGCTTGCTATGCTTACTGCGCTTCTTTCGCTTGCTATGCTTGCTATGCTTCATACGCTTGCGATGCTTCCTACGCTTCCTATGCTTCCTACGCTTCCTAGGTTTGCTACGCTTGCTATCCTTACTACGCTTCCTATGCTTGCTATACTTCAGAAGCTTGCTATGCTGACTATGCTTACAACGTTTCCTATGCTTCATACGCTTGCTTTGCTAACTAAGCTTCGTTCGTTTGCTATCCTTGCTATGCTTCACACGCTTGGTATGCTTACTATTCTTCCTAGGCTTACTACGGTTCCCACGCTTGCTATGCTTACTGTGCTTCCTATGCTTACTGCGCCTCTTTCGCTTCCTTTGTTTGCTATGCCTCATACGCTTGCGATGCTGCCTACGCTTCCTATGCTTACTACGCTTCCTATGATTGCTATGCTTCCTACGCCTGCTATGCTTCATGCGCTTGCTATGCTAACTACGCTCCTTTCGCTTGCTATGCTTGCTATGCTACATACGCTTGATATGCTTACTACGCTTCCTATGCTTACTCTGCTTCCTACGGTTGCTATGCTTACTGTGCTTCCTACGCTTGCTATGTTTCCTACAATTTCTATGCCTACTACGCTTCCTACGTTTGCTATGCTTACTTTGCATCCTACGCTTGCTATGCTTACTGCGCTTCTTTCGCTTGCTATGCTTGCTATGCTTCATACGCTTGCGATGCTTCCTACGCTTGCTATCCTTACTACGCTTCCTATGCTTGCTATAATTCAGACGCTTGCTATGCTGACTATGCTTACTACGTTTCCCATGCTTCATACGCTTGCTTTGCTAACTAAGCTTCTTTCGTTTGCTATTCTTGCTATGCTTCACACGCTTGCTATGCTTACTATTCTTCCTAGGCTTACTACGCTTCCCACGCTTGCTATGCTTACTGTGCCTCCTATGCTTACTGCGCCTCTTTTGCTTCCTTTGCTTGCTATGCTTCATACGCTTGCGATGCTGCCTACGCTTCCTATGCTTACTATGCTTCCTATGATTGCTATGCTTTCTACAGTTGCTATGCTTCATGCGCTTGCTATGCTTACTACTCTTCCTTTGCTTACTACGCTTCCCACGCTTGCTATGCTTACTGTGCTTCCTATACTTACTGCGCCTTTTTCGCTTGCTATGCTTGCTACGCTTCATACGTTTGCGATGCTGCCTACGCTTCCTATGCTTACTACGCTTCCTATGATTGCTATGCTTCCTACGCCTGCTATGCTTCCTATGCTTGCTATACTTCAGAAGCTTGCTATGCTGACTATGCTTACAACGTTTCCTATGCTTCATACGCTTGCTTTGCTAACTAAGCTTCGTTCGTTTGCTATCCTTGCTATGCTTCACACGCTTGGTATGCTTACTATTCTTCCTAGGCTTACTACGGTTCCCACGCTTGCTATGCTTACTGTGCTTCCTATGCTTACTGCGCCTCTTTCGCTTCCTTTGTTTGCTATGCCTCATACGCTTGCGATGCTGCCTACGCTTCCTATGCTTACTATGTTCCCCACGGTTGCTATGCTTACTGTGCTTCCTACGCTTGCTATGTTTCCTACAATTTCTATGCTTACTACGCTTCCTACGTTTGCTATGCTTACTTTGCATCCTACGCTTGCTATGCTTACTGCGCTTCTTTCGCTTGCTATGCTTGCTATGCTTCATACGCTTGCCATGCTTACTGCGCTTCTTTTGCTTGCTATGCTTGCTATGCTTGCTATGCTTCATACGCTTGGTATGCTTCCTATGCTTCCTATGCTTCCTACGCTTCCTACGGTTGCTACGCCTGCTATCCTTACTACGCTTCATATGCTTACTATACTTCATAGGCTTGCTATGCTGACTACGCTTACTGCGCTTGCCATGCTTCATAAGCTTGCTATGCTAACTACGTTTCCTTCGCTTGCTATGCTTACTGTTCGTCCTACGCTTGCTATGCTCCCGACGATTTCTATGCTTACTACGCTTCCTACGTTTACTGCGCTTCTTTCCCTTGCTATGCTTGCTATGTTTCATATGCTTGCTATGCTTCCTGCGCTTCCTATGCTTCCTATGCTTCCTATGCTTACTACGCTGCCAATGCTTGCCATGCATTCTACGCTTGCTATGCTTAATGCGCTTGCTATGCTAACTACGCGTCCCTCGCTTGCTATGCTTGCTATGCTTCATAAGCTTGCTATGCGTACTACGCTTCCTTTGCTTGCTATGCTTACTGTGCTTCCTACGCTTCCTATGCTTCCTATGATTTCTATGCTTACTACGCTTTCTATGCTTACCTTGCTTCATTCGCTTGCTATGCTTGCTATGCTTCATATGCTTCCTCTGCTTCATACGCTTGCTACGCCTCCTACGCTTGCTATGCTTACTACACTTCCTAAGCTTGCTATACTTCATACGCTTGGTATGCTAACTACGCTTCTTTCGCTTGCTACGCTCCTTTCGCTTGCTATGCTTCATACGCTTGATATGCTTACTACGCTTCCTATTCTTACTATGCTTCCTACGGTTGCTATGCTTACTGTGCTTCCTACGCTTGCTATGCTTGGTATGCTTCATACGCTTGATATGCTTACTATGCTCCCTATGCTTACTATGCTTCCTACGGTTGCTATGCTTACTGTGCTTCCTACGCTTGCTAGGCTTCCTAAAATTTCTATGCTTACTACGCTTCCTACGTTTGCTATGCTTACCTTGCTTCCTACGCTTGCTATGCTTACTGCGCTTCTTTCGCTTGATATGCTTGCTATGCTTCATACGCTTGCTATGCTTCCTACGCTTCCTATGCTTCCTACGCTTCCTACGGTTGCTACGCATGCTATCCTCACTACGCTTCCTATGCTTGCTATACTTCAGATGCTTACTATGCTGACTATGCTTACTACGTTTCCTATGCTTCATACGCTTGCTTTGCTAACTAAACTTCTTTCGTTTGCTATGCTTGCTATGCTTCACACGCTTGCTATACTTACTACTCTCCCTATGCTTGGTACTCTTCCCACGCTTGCTATGCTTACTGTGCTTCCTATGCTTACTGCGCCTCTCTCGCTTACTATGCTTGCTATGCTTCATACGCTTGCGATGCTGCCTACGCTTCCTATGCTTACTACGCTTCCTATGATTGCTATGCTTCCTACGCCTGCTATGCTTCCTGCGCTTGCTATGCTAACTACGCTTCTTTCGCTTGCTATGCTTGCTATGCTTGCTGTGCTTCATATGCTTTCTATTCCTACTGTGCTTTCTACGCTTGCTATGTTTACTGTGATTCCTACGCTTACTTTGCTTCCTACGCTTTCTATGCTTACTTTGCTTCTTTCGCTTGCTATGCTTGCTATGCTTCATACACTTCCTATGCTTGATACGCCTGCTACGCCTCCTACGCTAACTATGCTTACTACACTTCCTAAGCTTGCTATGCTTCATACGCTTGCTTTGCTAACGAAGCTTCTTTCGTTTGCTATGCTTGCTATGCTTCACACGCTTGCTATACTTACTACTCTTCCTATGCTTACTACGCTTCCCACGCTTGCTATGCTTACTGTGCTTCCTATGCTTACTGCGCCTCTTTCGCTTGCTATGCTTGCTATGCTTCATACGCTTGCGATGCTGCCTACGCTTCCCATGCTTACTACGCTTCCTATGATTGCTATGCTTCCTACGCCTGCAATGCTTCATGCGCTTGCTATGCTAACTACGCTTCTTTCCCTTGCTATGCTTGCTATGCTTCATACGCTTGCTATGCTTACTGTGCTTCCTACGCTTGCTATGTTTACGGTGCTTCCTACGCTTGCTATACTTCCTACGCTTCCTATGATTTCAATGCTTACTACGCTTCCTACGCTCACTTTGCTTCCTACGCTTGCTATGCTTACTGCGCTTCTTTCGCTTGCTATGCTTGCTATGCTTCATACGCTTGCCATGCTTACTGCGCTTCTTTTGCTTGCTATGCTTGCTATGCTTGCTATGCTTCATACGCTTGCTATGCTTCCTATGCTTCCTATGCTTCCTACGCTTCCTACGGTTGCTACGCCTGCTATCCTTACTACGCTTCATATGCTTACTGTACTTCATAGGCTTGCTATGCTGACTACGCTTACTGCGCTTGCCATGCTTCATAAGCTTGCTATGCTAACTACGTTTCCTTCGCTTGCTATGCTTACTGTTCTTCCTACGCTTGCTATGCTCCCGACGATTTCTATGCTTACTACGCTTCCTACGTTTACTGCGCTTCTTTCCCTTGCTATGCTTGCTATGTTTCATATGCTTGCTATGCTTCCTGCGCTTCCTATGCTTCCTATGCTTCCTATGCTTACTACGCTGCCAATGCTTGCCATGCATTCTACGCTTGCTATGCTTAATGCGCTTGCTATGCTAACTACGCGTCCCTCGCTTGCTATGCTTGCTATGCTTCATAAGCTAGCTATGCGTACTACGCTTCCTTTGCTTGCTATGCTTACTGTGCTTCCTACGCTTCCTATGCTTCCTATGATTTCTATGCTTACTACGCTTTCTATGCTTACCTTGCTTCTTTCGCTTGCTATGCTTGCTATGCTTCATACGCTTCCTCTGCTTCATACGCTTGCTACGCCTCCTACGCTTGCTATGCTTACTACACTTCCTAAGCTTGCTATACTTCATATGCTTGCTATGCTGACTACGCCTTCTACGTGTGCTATGCTTCATACGCTTGGTATGCTAACTACGCTTCTTTCGCTTGCTACGCTCCTTTCGCTTGCTATGCTTCATACGCTTGATATGCTTACTACGATTCCTCTTCTTACTATGCTTCCTACGGTTGCTATGCTTACTGTGCTTCCTACGCTTGCTATGCTTCCTACAATTTCTAGGCTTACTACGACGATTCCTACGTTTGCTATGCTTACTTTGCTTCCTACGCTTGCTTTCCTTACTGCGCTTCTTTCGTTTGCTATGCTTGCTATGCTTCACACGCTTGCTGTGCTTACTACTCTTCCTTTGCTTACTACGCTTCCTATGATTGCTATGCTTCCTACGCCTGCTATGCTTCATGCGCTTGCTATGCTAACTACGCTCCTTTCGCTTGCTGTGCTTGGTATGCTTCATACGCTTGATATGCTTACTACGCTTCCTATGCTTACTATGCTTCCTACGGTTGCTATCCTTACTGTGCTTCCTACGCTTGCTATGCTTCCTACAATTTCTATGCTTACTACGCTTCCTACGTTTGCTATGCTTCCTACGATTGCTTTGCTAACTAAGCTTCTTTCGTTTGCTATGCTTGCTATGCTTCACACGCTTGCTATGCTTACTATTTTTCCTAGGCTTACTACGCTTACCACGCTTGCTATGCTTACTGCGCCTCTTTCGCTTCCTTTGCTTGCTATGCTTTATGCGCTTGCGATGCTGCCTACGCTTCCTATGCTTACTATGCTTCCTATGATTGCTATGCTTCCTACGCCTGCTATGCTTCATGCGCTTGCTATGCTAACTACGCTTCTTTCGCTTGCTTGCTATGCTTGCTATGCTTCATACGCTTGCTATACTTACTGTGCTTCCCACGCTTGCTATGTTTACTGTGCTTCCTACGCTTGCTATGCTTCCTACGCTTCCTATGATTTCTATGCTTACTACGCTTCCTACGCTTACTTTGCTTCCTACGCTTGCTATGGTTACTGCGCTTCTTTCGCTTGCTATGCTTGCTATGCTTCATACGCTTGCTATGCTTACTACTCTTCCTTTGCTTACTACGCTTCCCACGCTTGCTATGCTTACTGTGCTTCCTATACTTACTGCGCCTTTTTCGCTTGCTATGCTTGCTACGCTTCATACGTTTGCGATGCTGCCTACGCTTCCTATGCTTACTACGCTTCCTATGATTGCTATGCTTCCTACGCCTGCTATGCTTCATGCGCTTGCTATGCTAACTACGCTCCTTTCGCTTGCTATGCTTGCTATGCATCATACGCTTGATATGCTTACTACGCTTCCTATGCTTACTATGTTCCCCACGGTTGCTATGCTTACTGTGCTTCCTACGCTTGCTATGTTTCCTACAATTTCTATGCTTACTACGCTTCCTACGTTTGCTATGCTTACTTTGCATCCTACGCTTGCTATGCTTACTGCGCTTCTTTCGCTTGCTATGCTTGCTATGCTTCATACGCTTGCGATGCTTCCTACGCTTCCTATGCTTCCTACGCTTCCTAGGTTTGCTACGCTTGCTATCCTTACTACGCTTCCTATGCTTGCTATACTTCAGAAGCTTGCTATGCTGACTATGCTTACAACGTTTCCTATGCTTCATACGCTTGCTTTGCTAACTAAGCTTCGTTCGTTTGCTATCCTTGCTATGCTTCACACGCTTGGTATGCTTACTATTCTTCCTAGGCTTACTACGGTTCCCACGCTTGCTATGCTTACTGTGCTTCCTATGCTTACTGCGCCTCTTTCGCTTCCTTTGTTTGCTATGCCTCATACGCTTGCGATGCTGCCTACGCTTCCTATGCTTACTACGCTTCCTATGATTGCTATGCTTCCTACGCCTGCTATGCTTCATGCGCTTGCTATGCTAACTACGCTCCTTTCGCTTGCTATGCTTGCTATGCTACATACGCTTGATATGCTTACTACGCTTCCTATGCTTACTCTGCTTCCTACGGTTGCTATGCTTACTGTGCTTCCTACGCTTGCTATGTTTCCTACAATTTCTATGCCTACTACGCTTCCTACGTTTGCTATGCTTACTTTGCATCCTACGCTTGCTATGCTTACTGCGCTTCTTTCGCTTGCTATGCTTGCTATGCTTCATACGCTTGCGATGCTTCCTACGCTTGCTATCCTTACTACGCTTCCTATGCTTGCTATAATTCAGACGCTTGCTATGCTGACTATGCTTACTACGTTTCCCATGCTTCATACGCTTGCTTTGCTAACTAAGCTTCTTTCGTTTGCTATTCTTGCTATGCTTCACACGCTTGCTATGCTTACTATTCTTCCTAGGCTTACTACGCTTCCCACGCTTGCTATGCTTACTGTGCCTCCTATGCTTACTGCGCCTCTTTTGCTTCCTTTGCTTGCTATGCTTCATACGCTTGCGATGCTGCCTACGCTTCCTATGCTTACTATGCTTCCTATGATTGCTATGCTTTCTACAGTTGCTATGCTTCATGCGCTTGCTATCCTAACTACGCTCCTTTCGTTTGCTATGCTTGCTATTCTTCATACGCTTGATAAGCTTACTACGCTTCCTATGCTTACTACGCTTCCTATGATTGCTATGCTTCCTACGCCTGCTATGCTTCATGCGCTTGCTATGCTAACTACGCTCCTTTCGCTTGCTATGCTTGCTATGCTTCATACGCTTGATATGCTTACTACGCTTCCTATGCTTACTATGTTCCCCACGGTTGCTATGCTTACTGTGCTTCCTACGCTTGCTATGTTTCCTACAATTTCTATGCTTACTACGCTTCCTACGTTTGCTATGCTTACTTTGCATCCTACGCTTGCTATGCTTACTTTGCTTTCTACGCTTGCTATGCTTACTGCGCTTCTTTCGCTTGCTATGCTTGCTATGTTTCATACGCTTCCTACGCTTTCTACGGTTGCAACGCTTGCTATCCTCACTACGCTTCCTATGCTTGCTATACTTCAGACGCTTGCTATGCTGACTATGCTTACTACGTTTCCTATGCTTCATACGCTTGCTTTGCTAACTAAGCTTCTTTTGTTTGCTATGCTTGCTATGCTTCACACGCTTGCTATGCTTACTATTCTTCCTAGGCTTACTACGCTTCCCACGCTTGCTATGCTTACTGTGCTTCCTATGCTTACTGCGCCTCTTTCGCTTCCTTTGCTTGCTATGCTTCCTATGATTGCTATGCTTCCTACGCCTGCTATGCTTCATGCGCTTCCTATGATTGCTATGCTTCCTACGCCTGCTATGCTTCATGCGCTTGCTATGCTAACTACGCTCCTTTCGCTTGCTATGCTTGCTATGCTACATACGCTTGATATGCTTACTACGCTTCCTATGCTTACTCTGCTTCCTACGGTTGCTATGCTTACTGTGCTTCCTACGCTTGCTATGTTTCCTACAATTTCTATGCCTACTACGCTTCCTACATTTGCTATGCTTACTTTGCATCCTACGCTTGCTATGCTTACTGCGCTTCTTTCGCTTGCTATGCTTGCTATGCTTCATACGCTTGCGATGCTTCCTACGCTTGCTATCCTTACTACGCTTCCTATGCTTGCTATAATTCAGAGGCTTGCTATGCTGACTATGCTTACTACGTTTCCCATGCTTCATACGCTTGCTTTGCTAACTAAGCTTCTTTCGTTTGCTATTCTTGCTATGCTTCACACGCTTGCTATGCTTACTATTCTTCCTAGGCTTACTACGCTTCCCACGCTTGCTATGCTTACTGTGCTTCCTATGCTTACTGCGCCTCTTTTGCTTCCTTTGCTTGCTATGCTTCATACGCTTGCGATGCTGCCTACGCTTCCTATGCTTACTATGCTTCCTATGATTGCTATGCTTTCTACAGTTGCTATGCTTCATGCGCTTGCTATCCTAACTACGCTCCGTTCGTTTGCTATGCTTGCTATTCTTCATACGCTTGATAAGCTTACTACGCTTCCTATGCTTACTATGCTTCCTACGGTTGCTATGCTTACTGTGCTTCCTACGCTTGCTATGCTTCCTACAATTTCTATGCTTACTACGCTTCCTACGTTTGCTATGCTTGCTTAGCTTTCTACGCTTGCTATGCTTACTGCGCTTCTTTCGCTTGCTATGCTTGCTATGTTTCATACGCTTCCTACGCTTTCTACGGTTGCAACGCTTGCTATCCTCACTACGCTTCCTATGCTTGCTATACTTCAGACGCTTGCTATGCTGACTATGCTTACTACGTTTCCTATGCTTCATACGCTTGCTTTGCTAACTAAGCTTCTTTCGTTTGCTATGCCTGCTATGCTTCACACGCTTGCTATGCTTACTATTCTTCCTAGGCTTACTACGCTTCCCACGCTTGCTATGCTTACTGTGCTTCCTATGCTTACTGCGCCTCTTTCGCTTCCTTTGCTTGCTATGCTTCCTATGATTGCTATGCTTCCTACGCCTGCTATGCTTCATGCGCTTGCTATGCTAACTACGCTTCTTTCGCTTGCTATGCTTGCTATGCTTCATACGCTTGCTATGCTTACTGTGCTTCCTACGCTTGCTATGTTTACTGTGCTTCCTACGCTTGCTATGCTTCCTACGCTTCCTATGATTTCTATGCTTACTACGCTTCCTACGCTTACTTTGCTTCCTACGCTTGCTAAGCTTACTGCGCTTCTTTCGCTTGCTATGCTTGCTATGCTACATACGCTTGCTATGCTTCCTACGCTTCTATGCTTTCTACGCTTCCTACGGTTGCTACGCTTACTATCCTTACTACGCTTCCTATGCTTGCTATACTTCAGATACTTGCTATGCTGACTATGCTTACTACGTTTGCTATGCCTCATAGGCTTGCTTTGCTAACTACGCTTCTTTCGCTTGCTATGCTTGCTATGCTTCACACGCCTTCTGTGCTTACTACTCTTCCTATGCTTACTACGCTTCCCACGCTTGCTATGCTTACTGTGCTTCCTATGATTACTGCGCCTCTTTCGCTTGCTATGCTTGCTATGCTTCATACGCTTGCGATGCTGCCTACGCTTCCTATGCTTACTACGCTACCTATGATTGCTATGCTTCCTACGCTTGCTATGCTTGCTATGCCTCATACGCTTGCTATGCTTACTTTGCTTCCTACGCTTGCTATGTTTACTGTGCTTCATACGCTTGCTATGCTCCTACGCTTCCTATGCTTTCTACGCTTCCTACGGTTGCTACGCTTGCTATCCTTACTACGCTTCCTATGCTTGCTATACTTCAGATGCTTGCTATGCTGACTATGCTTACTACGTTTGCTATGCTTCATACGCTTGCTTTGCTAACTACGCTTCTTTCGCTTGCTATGCTTGCTATGCTTCACACGCCTGCTGTGCTTATTACTCTTCCTATGCTTACTACGCTTCCCACACTTGCTATGCTTACTGTGCTTCCTATGCTTACTGCGCCTCTTTCGCTTTCTATGCTTGCTATGCTTCATACGCTTGCGGTGCTGCCTACGCTTCCTATGCTTACTACGCTTGCTATGCTAACTACGCTTCTTTCGCTTCCTATGCTTGCTATGCTTCATACGCTTGCTATGCTTACTGTGCTTCCTACGCTTGCTGTGTTGACTGTGCTTCCTAAGCTTGCTATGCTTCCTACGGTTTCTATGCTTGCTAGGCTTACTACCTTCCCAAGCTTGTTATGCTTACTGTGCTTCCTACGCTTGCTATGCTTACTACGCTTCCTTTGCTTGCTATACTTCATATGCTTGCTATGCTGACTATGCCCTCTACGTGAGCTATGCTTCATACGCTTGGTATGCTAACTACGCCTCTTTCGCTTGCTACGCTTCTTTTGCTTTCTATGCTTCATACGTTTGATATGCTTACTACGCATCCTATTCTTACTATGCTTCCTACGGTTGCTATGCTTACTGTGCTTCCTACGCTTGCTATGCTTCCTACAATTTCTAAGCTTACTACGCTTCCTACGTTTGCTATGCTTACTTTGCTTCCTACGCTTGCTTTGCTTACTGCGCTTCTTTCGTTTGCTATGCTTGCTATGCTTCACACGCTTACTATGCTTACTACTCTTCCTATGCTTACTACGCTTCCCACGCTTGCTATGCTTACTGTGCTTCCTATGCTTACTGCGCCTCTTTCGCTTGCTATGCTTGCTATGCTTCATACGCTTGCGATGCTGCCTACGCTTCCTATGCTTACTACGCTTCCTATGATTGCTATGCTTCTTCCGCCTGCTATGCTTCATGCGCTTGCTATGCTAACTACGCTTCTTTCGCTTGCTATGCTTGCTATGCTTCATGCGCTTGCTATGCTTACTGTGCTTCCTACGCTTGCTATGTTTACACTGCATCCTACGCTTGCTATACTTTCTACGCTTCCTATGATTTCATTCTTACTACGCTTCCTACGCTCACTTTGCTTCCTACTCTTGCTAAGCTTCCTGCGCTTCTTTCGCTTCCTATGCTTGCTATGCCTCATACGCTTGCTGTGCTTACTGCGCTTCTTTTGCTTGCTATGCCTGCTATGCTTCTTACGCTTGCTATGCTTCCTACGCTTCCTATGCTTACTATACTTCATAGGCTTGCTATGCTGACTACGCTTACTGCGCTTTCTATGCTTCATCCGTTTGCTATGCTAACTACGCTTCTTTCGCTTCCTATGCTTGCTATGCTTCATACGCTTGCTATGCTCACTTTGCTTCCTACGCTTGCTATGCTTACTGCGCTTCTTTCGCTTGCTATGCTTGCTATGCTTCATATGCTTGCCATGCTTACTACGCTTCTTTTGCTTGCTATGCTTGCTATGCTTGCTATTTTTCATACGCTTGGTATGCTTCCTATGCTTCCTATGCTTCCTACGCTTCCTACGGTTGCTACGCCTGCTATCCTTACTACGCTTCATATGCTTACTATACTTCATAGGCTTGCTATGCTGACTACGCTTACTGCGCTTGCCATGCTTCATAAGCTTGCTATGCTAACTACGTTTCCTTCGCTTGCTATGCTTACTGTTCTTCCTACGCTTGCTATGCTCCCGACGATTTCTATGCTTACTACGCTTCCTACGTTTACTGCGCTTCTTTCCCTTGCTATGCTTGCTATGTTTCATATGCTTGCTATGCTTCCTGCGCTTCCTATGCTTCCTATGCTTCCTATGCTTACTACGCTGCCAATGCTTGCCATGCATTCTACGCTTGCTATGCTTAATGCGCTTGCTATGCTAACTACGCGTCCCTCGCTTGCTATGCTTGCTATGCTTCATAAGCTTGCTATGCGTACTACGCTTCCTTTGCTTGCTATGCTTACTGTGCTTCCTACGCTTCCTATGCTTCCTATGATTTCTATGCTTACTACGCTTTCTATGCTTACCTTGCTTCATTCGCTTGCTATGCTTGCTATGCTTCATACGCTTCCTCTGCTTCATACGCTTGCTACGCCTCCTACGCTTGCTATGCTGACTACGCCTTCTACGTGTGCTATGCTTCATACGCTTGGTATGCTAACTACGCTTCTTTCGCTTGCTACGCTCCTTTCGCTTGCTATGCTTCATACGCTTGATATGCTTACTACGATTCCTCTTCTTACTATGCTTCCTACGGTTGCTATGCTTACTGTGCTTCCTACGCTTGCTATGCTTCCTACAATTTCTAGGCTTACTACGATTCCTACGTTTGCTATGCTTACTTTGCTTCCTACGCTTGCTTTCCTTACTGCGCTTCTTTCGTTTGCTATGCTTGCTATGCTTCACACGCTTGCTGTGCTTACTACTCTTCCTTTGCTTACTACGCTTCCCACGCTTGCTATGCTTACTGTGCTTCCTATACTTACTGCGCCTTTTTCGCTTGCTATGCTTGCTACGCTTCATACGCTTGCGATGCTGCCTACGCTTCCTATGCTTACTACGCTTCCTATGATTGCTATGCTTCCTACGCCTGCTATGCTTCATGCACTTGCTATGCTAACTACGCTCCTTTCGCTTGCTATGCTTGCTATGCTTCATACGCTTAATATGCTTACTACGCTTCCTATGCTTTCTATGCTTCCTACGGTTGCTATGCTTACTGTGCTTCCTACGCTTGCTATGCTTCCTACAATTTCTATGCTTACTACGCTTCCTACGTTTGCTATGCTTACTTTGCTTCCTACGCTTGCTATGCTTACTGCGCTTCTTTCGCTTGCTATGCTTGCTATGCTTCATACGCTTGCTATGCTTCGTACGTTTCCTATGCTTCCTTCGCTTCCTACGGTTGCTACGCTTGCTATCCTTACTACGCTTCCTATGCTTGCTATACTTCAGACGCTTGCTATGCTCACTATGCTTACAACGTTTCCTATGCTTCATACGCTTGCTTTGCTAATTAAGCTTCTTTCGTATGCTATGCTTGCTATGCTTCACACGCTTGCTATGCTTACTATTCTTCCTAGGCTTACTACGCTTCCCACGCTTGCTATGCTTACTGTGCTTCCTATACTTACTGCGCTTTTTTCGCTCGCTATTCTTGCTACGCTTCATAGGCTTGCGATGCTGCCTACGCTTCCTATGCTTACTACGCTTCCTATGATTGCTATGCTTCCTACGCCTGCTATGCTTCATGCGCTTGCTATGCTAACTACGCTCCTTTCGCTTGCTGTGCTTGGTATGCTTCATACGCTTGATATGCTTACTACGCTTCCTATGCTTACTATGCTTCCTACGGTTGCTATCCTTACTGTGCTTCCTACGCTTGCTATGCTTCCTACAATTTCTATGCTTACTACGCTCCCTACGTTTGCTATGCTTCCTACGATTGCTTTGCTAACTAAGCTTCTTTCGTTTGCTATGCTTGCTATGCTTCACACGCTTGCTATGCTTACTATTTTTCCTAGGCTTACTACGCTTACCACGCTTGCTATGCTTACTGCGCCTCTTTCGCTTCCTTTGCTTGCTATGCTTTATGCGCTTGCGATGCTGCCTACGCTTCCTATGCTTACTATGCTTCCTATGATTGCTATGCTTCCTACGCCTGCTATGCTTCATGCGCTTGCTATGCTAACTACGCTTCTTTCGCTTGCTTGCTATGCTTGCTATGCTTCATACGCTTGCTATACTTACTGTGCTTCCCAAGCTTGCTATGTTTACTGTGCTTCCTACGCTTGCTATGCTTCCTACGCTTCCTATGATTTCTATGCTTACTACGCTTCCTACGCTTACTTTGCTTCCTACGCTTGCTATGGTTACTGCGTTTCTTTCGCTTGCTATGCTTGCTATGCTTCATACGCTTGCTATGCTTACTACTCTTCCTTTGCTTACTACGCTTCCCACGCTTGCTATGCTTACTGTGCTTCCTATACTTACTGCGCCTTTTTCGCTTGCTATGCTTGCTACGCTTCATACGTTTGCGATGCTGCCTACGCTTCCTATGCTTACTACGCTTCCTATGATTGCTATGCTTCCTACGCCTGCTATGCTTCATGCGCTTGCTATGCTAACTACGCTCCTTTCGCTTGCTATGCTTGCTATGCATCATACGCTTGATATGCTTACTACGCTTCCTATGCTTACTATGTTCCCCACGGTTGCTATGCTTACTGTGCTTCCTACGCTTGCTATGTTTCCTACAATTTCTATGCTTACTACGCTTCCTACGTTTGCTATGCTTACTTTGCATCCTACGCTTGCTATGCTTACTGCGCTTCTTTCGCTTGCTATGCTTGCTATGCTTCATACGCTTGCGATGCTTCCTACGCTTCCTATGCTTCCTACGCTTCCTAGGTTTGCTACGCTTGCTATCCTTACTACGCTTCCTATGCTTGCTATACTTCAGAAGCTTGCTATGCTGACTATGCTTACAACGTTTCCTATGCTTCATACGCTTGCTTTGCTAACTAAGCTTCGTTCGTTTGCTATCCTTGCTATGCTTCACACGCTTGGTATGCTTACTATTCTTCCTAGGCTTACTACGGTTCCCACGCTTGCTATGCTTACTGTGCTTCCTATGCTTACTGCGCCTCTTTCGCTTCCTTTGTTTGCTATGCCTCATACGCTTGCGATGCTGCCTACGCTTCCTATGCTTACTACGCTTCCTATGATTGCTATGCTTCCTACGCCTGCTATGCTTCATGCGCTTGCTATGCTAACTACGCTCCTTTCGCTTGCTATGCTTGCTATGCTACATACGCTTGATATGCTTACTACGCTTCCTATGCTTACTCTGCTTCCTACGGTTGCTATGCTTACTGTGCTTCCTACGCTTGCTATGTTTCCTACAATTTCTATGCCTACTACGCTTCCTACGTTTGCTATGCTTACTTTGCATCCTACGCTTGCTATGCTTACTGCGCTTCTTTCGCTTGCTATGCTTGCTATGCTTCATACGCTTGCGATGCTTCCTACGCTTGCTATCCTTACTACGCTTCCTATGCTTGCTATAATTCAGACGCTTGCTATGCTGACTATGCTTACTACGTTTCCCATGCTTCATACGCTTGCTTTGCTAACTAAGCTTCTTTCGTTTGCTATTCTTGCTATGCTTCACACGCTTGCTATGCTTACTATTCTTCCTAGGCTTACTACGCTTCCCACGCTTGCTATGCTTACTGTGCCTCCTATGCTTACTGCGCCTCTTTTGCTTCCTTTGCTTGCTATGCTTCATACGCTTGCGATGCTGCCTACGCTTCCTATGCTTACTATGCTTCCTATGATTGCTATGCTTTCTACAGTTGCTATGCTTCATGCGCTTGCTATCCTAACTACGCTCCTTTCGTTTGCTATGCTTGCTATTCTTCATACGCTTGATAAGCTTACTACGCTTCCTATGCTTACTACGCTTCCTATGATTGCTATGCTTCCTACGCCTGCTATGCTTCATGCGCTTGCTATGCTAACTACGCTCCTTTCGCTTGCTATGCTTGCTATGCTTCATACGCTTGATATGCTTACTACGCTTCCTATGCTTACTATGTTCCCCACGGTTGCTATGCTTACTGTGCTTCCTACGCTTGCTATGTTTCCTACAATTTCTATGCTTACTACGCTTCCTACGTTTGCTATGCTTACTTTGCATCCTACGCTTGCTATGCTTACTTTGCTTTCTACGCTTGCTATGCTTACTGCGCTTCTTTCGCTTGCTATGCTTGCTATGTTTCATACGCTTCCTACGCTTTCTACGGTTGCAACGCTTGCTATCCTCACTACGCTTCCTATGCTTGCTATACTTCAGACGCTTGCTATGCTGACTATGCTTACTACGTTTCCTATGCTTCATACGCTTGCTTTGCTAACTAAGCTTCTTTCGTTTGCTATGCTTGCTATGCTTCACACGCTTGCTATGCTTACTATTCTTCCTAGGCTTACTACGCTTCCCACGCTTGCTATGCTTACTGTGCTTCCTATGCTTACTGCGCCTCTTTCGCTTCCTTTGCTTGCTATGCTTCCTATGATTGCTATGCTTCCTACGCCTGCTATGCTTCATGCGCTTCCTATGATTGCTATGCTTCCTACGCCTGCTATGCTTCATGCGCTTGCTATGCTAACTACGCTCCTTTCGCTTGCTATGCTTGCTATGCTACATACGCTTGATATGCTTACTACGCTTCCTATGCTTACTCTGCTTCCTACGGTTGCTATGCTTACTGTGCTTCCTACGCTTGCTATGTTTCCTACAATTTCTATGCCTACTACGCTTCCTACATTTGCTATGCTTACTTTGCATCCTACGCTTGCTATGCTTACTGCGCTTCTTTCGCTTGCTATGCTTGCTATGCTTCATACGCTTGCGATGCTTCCTACGCTTGCTATCCTTACTACGCTTCCTATGCTTGCTATAATTCAGAGGCTTGCTATGCTGACTATGCTTACTACGTTTCCCATGCTTGATACGCTTGCTTTGCTAACTAAGCTTCTTTCGTTTGCTATTCTTGCTATGCTTCACACGCTTGCTATGCTTACTATTCTTCCTAGGCTTACTACGCTTCCCACGCTTGCTATGCTTACTGTGCTTCCTATGCTTACTGCGCCTCTTTTGCTTCCTTTGCTTGCTATGCTTCATACGCTTGCGATGCTGCCTACGCTTCCTATGCTTACTATGCTTCCTATGATTGCTATGCTTTCTACAGTTGCTATGCTTCATGCGCTTGCTATCCTAACTACGCTCCGTTCGTTTGCTATGCTTGCTATTCTTCATACGCTTGATAAGCTTACTACGCTTCCTATGCTTACTATGCTTCCTACGGTTGCTATGCTTACTGTGCTTCCTACGCTTGCTATGCTTCCTACAATTTCTATGCTTACTACGCTTCCTACGTTTGCTATGCTTACTTTGCTTTCTACGCTTGCTATGCTTACTGCGCTTCTTTCGCTTGCTATGCTTGCTATGTTTCATACGCTTCCTACGCTTTCTACGGTTGCAACGCTTGCTATCCTCACTACGCTTCCTATGCTTGCTATACTTCAGACGCTTGCTATGCTGACTATGCTTACTACGTTTCCTATGCTTCATACGCTTGCTTTGCTAACTAAGCTTCTTTCGTTTGCTATGCCTGCTATGCTTCACACGCTTGCTATGCTTACTATTCTTCCTAGGCTTACTACGCTTCCCACGCTTGCTATGCTTACTGTGCTTCCTATGCTTACTGCGCCTCTTTCGCTTCCTTTGCTTGCTATGCTTCCTATGATTGCTATGCTTCCTACGCCTGCTATGCTTCATGCGCTTGCTATGCTAACTACGCTTCTTTCGCTTGCTATGCTTGCTATGCTTCATACGCTTGCTATGCTTACTGTGCTTCCTACGCTTGCTATGTTTACTGTGCTTCCTACGCTTGCTATGCTTCCTACGCTTCCTATGATTTCTATGCTTACTACGCTTCCTACGCTTACTTTGCTTCCTACGCTTGCTAAGCTTACTGCGCTTCTTTCGCTTGCTATGCTTGCTATGCTACATACGCTTGCTATGCTTCCTACGCTTCTATGCTTTCTACGCTTCCTACGGTTGCTACGCTTACTATCCTTACTACGCTTCCTATGCTTGCTATACTTCAGATACTTGCTATGCTGACTATGCTTACTACGTTTGCTATGCCTCATAGGCTTGCTTTGCTAACTACGCTTCTTTCGCTTGCTATGCTTGCTATGCTTCACACGCCTTCTGTGCTTACTACTCTTCCTATGCTTACTACGCTTCCCACGCTTGCTATGCTTACTGTGCTTCCTATGATTACTGCGCCTCTTTCGCTTGCTATGCTTGCTTTGCTTCATACGCTTGCGATGCTGCCTACGCTTCCTATGCTTACTACGCTTCCTATGATTGCTATGCTTCCTACGCTTGCTATGCTTGCTATGCCTCATACGCTTGCTATGCTTACTTTGCTTCCTACGCTTGCTATGTTTACTGTGCTTCATACGCTTGCTATGCTCCTACGCTTCCTATGCTTTCTACGCTTCCTACGGTTGCTACGCTTGCTATCCTTACTACGCTTCCTATGCTTGCTATACTTCAGATGCTTGCTATGCTGACTATGCTTACTACGTTTGCTATGCTTCATACGCTTGCTTTGCTAACTACGCTTCTTTCGCTTGCTATGCTTGCTATGCTTCACACGCCTGCTGTGCTTATTACTCTTCCTATGCTTACTACGCTTCCCACACTTGCTATGCTTACTGTGCTTCCTATGCTTACTGCGCCTCTTTCGCTTTCTATGCTTGCTATGCTTCATACGCTTGCGGTGCTGCCTACGCTTCCTATGCTTACTACGCTTGCTATGCTAACTACGCTTCTTTCGCTTCCTATGCTTGCTATGCTTCATACGCTTGCTATGCTTACTGTGCTTCCTACGCTTGCTGTGTTGACTGTGCTTCCTAAGCTTGCTATGCTTCCTACGGTTTCTATGCTTGCTAGGCTTACTACCTTCCCAAGCTTGTTATGCTTACTGTGCTTCCTACGCTTGCTATGCTTACTACGCTTCCTTTGCTTGCTATACTTCATATGCTTGCTATGCTGACTATGCCCTCTACGTGAGCTATGCTTCATACGCTTGGTATGCTAACTACGCCTCTTTCGCTTGCTACGCTTCTTTTGCTTTCTATGCTTCATACGTTTGATATGCTTACTACGCATCCTATTCTTACTATGCTTCCTACGGTTGCTATGCTTACTGTGCTTCCTACGCTTGCTATGCTTCCTACAATTTCTAAGCTTACTACGCTTCCTACGTTTGCTATGCTTACTTTGCTTCCTACGCTTGCTTTGCTTACTGCGCTTCTTTCGTTTGCTATGCTTGCTATGCTTCACACGCTTACTATGCTTACTACTCTTCCTATGCTTACTACGCTTCCCACGCTTGCTATGCTTACTGTGCTTCCTATGCTTACTGCGCCTCTTTCGCTTGCTATGCTTGCTATGCTTCATACGCTTGCGATGCTGCCTACGCTTCCTATGCTTACTACGCTTCCTATGATTGCTATGCTTCTTCCGCCTGCTATGCTTCATGCGCTTGCTATGCTAACTACGCTTCTTTCGCTTGCTATGCTTGCTATGCTTCATGCGCTTGCTATGCTTACTGTGCTTCCTACGCTTGCTATGTTTACACTGCATCCTACGCTTGCTATACTTTCTACGCTTCCTATGATTTCATTCTTACTACGCTTCCTACGCTCACTTTGCTTCCTACTCTTGCTAAGCTTCCTGCGCTTCTTTCGCTTCCTATGCTTGCTATGCCTCATACGCTTGCTGTGCTTACTGCGCTTCTTTTGCTTGCTATGCCTGCTATGCTTCTTACGCTTGCTATGCTTCCTACGCTTCCTATGCTTACTATACTTCATAGGCTTGCTATGCTGACTACGCTTACTGCGCTTTCTATGCTTCATCCGTTTGCTATGCTAACTACGCTTCTTTCGCTTCCTATGCTTGCTATGCTTCATACGCTTGCTATGCTCACTTTGCTTCCTACGCTTGCTATGCTTACTGCGCTTCTTTCGCTTGCTATGCTTGCTATGCTTCATATGCTTGCCATGCTTACTACGCTTCTTTTGCTTGCTATGCTTGCTATGCTTGCTATTTTTCATACGCTTGGTATGCTTCCTATGCTTCCTATGCTTCCTACGCTTCCTACGGTTGCTACGCCTGCTATCCTTACTACGCTTCATATGCTTACTATACTTCATAGGCTTGCTATGCTGACTACGCTTACTGCGCTTGCCATGCTTCATAAGCTTGCTATGCTAACTACGTTTCCTTCGCTTGCTATGCTTACTGTTCTTCCTACGCTTGCTATGCTCCCGACGATTTCTATGCTTACTACGCTTCCTACGTTTACTGCGCTTCTTTCCCTTGCTATGCTTGCTATGTTTCATATGCTTGCTATGCTTCCTGCGCTTCCTATGCTTCCTATGCTTCCTATGCTTACTACGCTGCCAATGCTTGCCATGCATTCTACGCTTGCTATGCTTAATGCGCTTGCTATGCTAACTACGCGTCCCTCGCTTGCTATGCTTGCTATGCTTCATAAGCTTGCTATGCGTACTACGCTTCCTTTGCTTGCTATGCTTACTGTGCTTCCTACGCTTCCTATGCTTCCTATGATTTCTATGCTTACTACGCTTTCTATGCTTACCTTGCTTCATTCGCTTGCTATGCTTGCTATGCTTCATACGCTTCCTCTGCTTCATACGCTTGCTACGCCTCCTACGCTTGCTATGCTTACTACACTTCCTAAGCTTGCTATACTTCATATGCTTGCTATGCTGACTACGCCTTCTACGTGTGCTATGCTTCATACGCTTGGTATGCTAACTACGCTTCTTTCGCTTGCTACGCTCCTTTCGCTTGCTATGCTTCATACGCTTGATATGCTTACTACGCTTCCTATTCTTACTATGCTTCCTATGATTTCAATGCTTACTACGCTTCCTACGCTCACTTTGCTTCCTACGCTTGCTATGCTTACTGCGCTTCTTTCGCTTGCTATGCTTGCTATGCTTCATACGCTTGCCATGCTTACTGCGCTTCTTTTGCTTGCTATGCTTGCTATGCTTGCTATGCTTCATACGCTTGCTATGCTTCCTATGCTTCCTATGCTTCCTACGCTTCCTACGGTTGCTACGCCTGCTATCCTTACTACGCTTCAAATGCTTACTATACTTCATAGGCTTGCTATGCTGACTACGCTTACTGCGCTTGCCATGCTTCATAAGCTTGCTATGCTAACTACATTTCCTTCGCTTGCTATGCTTACTGTTCTTCCTACGCTTGCTATGCTCCCGACGATTTCTATGCTTACTACGCTTCCTACGTTTACTGCGCTTCTTTCCCTTGCTATGCTTGCTATGTTTCATATGCTTGCTATGCTTCCTGCGCTTCCTATGCTTCCTATGCTTCCTATGCTTACTACGCTGCCAATGCTTGCCATGCATTCTACGCTTGCTATGCTTAATGCGCTTGCTATGCTAACTACGCGTCCCTCGCTTGCTATGCTTGCTATGCTTCATAAGCTTGCTATGCGTACTACGCTTCCTTTGCTTGCTATGCTTACTGTGCTTCCTACGCTTCCCATGCTTCCTATGATTTCTATGCTTACTACGCTTTCTATGCTTACCTTGCTTCTTTCGCTTGCTATGCTTGCTATGCTTCATACGCTTCCTCTGCTTCATACGCTTGCTACGCCTCCTACGCTTGCTATGCTTACTACACTTCCTAAGCTTGCTATACTTCATATGCTTGCTATGCTGACTACGCCTTCTACGTGTGCTATGCTTCATACGCTTGGTATGCTAACTACGCTTCTTTCGCTTGCTACGCTCCTTTCGCTTGATATGCTTCATACGCTTGATATGCTTACTACGCTTCCTATTCTTACTATGCTTCCTACGGTTGCTATGCTTACTGTGCTTCCCACGCTTGCTATGCTTCCTACAATTTCTAGGCTTACTACGATTCCTACGTTTGCTATGCTTACTTTGCTTCCTACGCTTGCTTTCCTTACTGCGCTCCTTTCGTTTGCTATGCTTGCTATGCTTCACACGCTTGCTGTGCTTACTACTCTTCCTTTGCTTACTACGCTTCCCACGCTTGCTATGCTTACTGTGCTTCCTATACTTACTGCGCCTTTTTCGCTTGCTATGCTTGCTACGCTTCATACGCTTGCGATGCTGCCTACGCTTCCTATGCTTACTACGCTTCCTATGATTGCTATGCTTCCTACGCCTGCTATGCTTCATGCACTTGCTATGCTAACTACGCTCCTTTCGCTTGCTATGCTTGCTATGCTTCATACGCTTAATATGCGTACTACGCTTCCTATGCTTTCTATGCTTCCTACGGTTGCTATGCTTACTGTGCTTCCTACGCTTGCTATGCTTCCTACAATTTCTATGCTTACTACGCTTCCTACGTTTGCTATGCTTACTTTGCTTCCTACGCTTGCTATGCTTACTGCGCTTCTTTCGCTTGCTATGCTTGCTATGCTTCATACGCTTGCTATGCTTCGTACGTTTTCTATGCTTCCTTCGCTTCCTACGGTTGCTACGCTTGCTATCCTTACTACGCTTCCTATGCTTGCTGTACTTCAGACGCTTGCTATGCTCACTATGCTTACAACGTTTCCTATGCTTCATACGCTTGCTTTGCTAATTAAGCTTCTTTCGTATGCTATGCTTGCTATGCTTCACACGCTTGCTATGCTTACTATTCTTCCTAGGCTTACTACGCTTCCCACGCTTGCTATGCTTACTGTGCTTCCTATACTTACTGCGCTTTTTTCGCTTGCTATTCTAGCTACGCTTCATAGGCTTGAGATGCTGCCTACGCTTCCTATGCTTACTACGCTTCCTATGATTGCTATGCTTCCTACGCCTGCTATGCTTCATGCGCTTGCTATGCTAACTACGCTCCTTTCGCTTGCTGTGCTTGGTATGCTTCATACGCTTGATATGCTTACTACGCTTCCTATGCTTACTATGCTTCCTACGGTTGCTATCCTTACTGTGCTTCCTACGCTTGCTATGCTTCCTACAATTTCTATGCTTACTACGCTTCCTACGTTTGCTATGCTTCATACGATTGCTTTGCTAACTAAGCTTCTTTCGTTTGCTATGCTTGCTATGTTTCACACGCTTGCTATGCTTACTATTTTTCCTAGGCTTACTACCCTTACCACGCTTGCTATGCTTACTGTGCTTCCTATGCTTACTGCGCCTCTTTCGCTTCCTTTGCTTGCTATGCTTTATGCGCTTGCGATGCTGCCTACGCTTCCTATGCTTACTATGCTTCCTATGCTTACTATGCTTCCTATGATTGCTTTGCTTCCTACGCCTGCTATGCTTCATGCGCTTGCTATGCTAACTACGCTTCTTTCGCTTGCTTGCTATGCTTGCTATGCTTCATACGCTTGCTTTACTTACTGTGCTTCCCACACTTGCTATGTTTACTGTGCTTCCTACGCTTGCTATGCTTCCTACGCTTCCTATGATTTCTATGCTTACTACGCTTCCTACGCTTACTTTGCTTCCTACGCTTGCTATGGTTACTGCGCTTCTTTCGCTTGCTATGCTTGCTATGCTTCATGCGCTTGCTATGCTTACTACTCTTCCTTTGCTTACTACGCTTCCCACGCTTGCTATGCTTACTGTGCTTCCTATACTTACTGCGCCTTTTTCGCTTGCTATGCTTGCTACGCTTCATACGTTTGCGATGCTGCCTACGCTTCCTATGCATACTACGCTTCCTATGATTGCTATGCTTCCTACGCCTGCTATGCTTTATGCGCTTGCTATGCTAACTACGCTCCTTTCGCTTGCTATGCTTGCTATGCTTCATACGCTTGATATGCTTACTACGCTTCCTATGCTTACTATGTTCCCCACGGTTGCTATGCTTACTGTGCTTCCTACGCTTGCTATGTTTCCTACAATTTCTATGCTTACTACGCTTCCTACGTTTGCTATGCTTACTTTGCATCCTACGCTTGCTATGCTTACTGCGCTTCTTTCGCTTGCTTTGCTTGCTATGCTTCATACGCTTGCGATGCTTCCTACGCTTCCTATGCTTCCTACGCTTCCTAGGTTTGCTACGCTTGCTATCCTTACTACGCTTCCTATGCTTGCTATACTTCAGAAGCTTGCTATGCTGACTATGCTTACAACGTTTCCTATGCTTCATACGCTTGCTTTGCTAACTAAGCCTCTTTCGTTTGCTATCCTTGCTATGCTTCACACGCTTGGTATGCTTACTATTCTTCCTAGGCTTACTACGGTTCCCACGCTTGCTATGCTTACTGTGCTTCCTATGCTTACTGCGCCTCTTTCGCTTCCTTTGCTTGCTATGCCTCATACGCTTGCGATGCTGCCTACCCTTCCTATGCTTACTACGCTTCCTATGATTGCTATGCTTCCTACGCCTGCTATGCTTCATGCGCTTGCTATGCTAACTACGCTCCTTTCGCTTGCTATGCTTGCTATGCTACATACGCTTGATATGCTTACTACGCTTCCTATGCTTACTCTGCTTCCTACGGTTGCTATGCTTACTGTGCTTCCTACGCTTGCTATGTTTCCTACAATTTCTATGCCTACTACGCTTCCTACGTTTGCTATGCTTACTTTGCATCCTACGCTTGCTATGCTTACTGCGCTTCTTTCGCTTCCTACGCTTGCTATGTTTCCTACAATTTCTATGCTTACTACGCTTCCTACGTTTGCTATGCTTACTTTGCATCCTAC
This sequence comes from Catostylus mosaicus, assembly GCA_964019065.1. Classification (NCBI taxonomy): domain Eukaryota; kingdom Metazoa; phylum Cnidaria; class Scyphozoa; order Rhizostomeae; family Catostylidae; genus Catostylus; species Catostylus mosaicus. The sequence goes on from OZ025191.1 coordinate 5,960,422, forward strand.
GCTTGCTATGCTTACTGCGCTTCTTTCGCTTGCTATGCTTGCTATGTTTCATACGCTTCCTACGCTTTCTACGGTTGCAACGCTTGCTATCCTCACTACGCTTCCTATGCTTGCTATACTTCAGACGCTTGCTATGCTGACTATGCTTACTACGTTTCCTATGCTTCATACGCTTGCTTTGCTAACTAAGCTTCTTTCGTTTGCTATGCTTGCTATGCTTCACACGCTTGCTATGCTTACTATTCTTCCTAGGCTTACTACGCTTCCCACGCTTGCTATGCTTACTGTGCTTCCTATGCTTACTGCGCCTCTTTCGCTTCCTTTGCTTGCTATGCTTCCTATGATTGCTATGCTTCCTACGCCTGCTATGCTTCATGCGCTTCCTATGATTGCTATGCTTCCTACGCCTGCTATGCTTCATGCGCTTGCTATGCTAACTACGCTCCTTTCGCTTGCTATGCTTGCTATGCTACATACGCTTGATATGCTTACTACGCTTCCTATGCTTACTCTGCTTCCTACGGTTGCTATGCTTACTGTGCTTCCTACGCTTGCTATGTTTCCTACAATTTCTATGCCTACTACGCTTCCTACGTTTGCTATGCTTACTTTGCATCCTACGCTTGCTATGCTTACTGCGCTTCTTTCGCTTGCTATGCTTGCTATGCTTCATACGCTTGCGATGCTTCCTACGCTTGCTATCCTTACTACGCTTCCTATGCTTGCTATAATTCAGACGCTTGCTATGCTTACTATTCTTCCTAGGCTTACTACGCTTCCCACGCTTGCTATGCTTACTGTGCTTCCTATGCTTACTGCGCCTCTTTTGCTTCCTTTGCTTGCTATGCTTCATACGCTTGCGATGCTGCCTACGCTTCCTATGCTTACTATGCTTCCTATGATTGCTATGCTTTCTACAGTTGCTATGCTTCATGCGCTTGCTATCCTAAATACGCTCCGTTCGTTTGCTATGCTTGCTATGCTTCATACGCTTGCTAAGCTTACTGTGCTTCCTACGCTTGCTATGTTTACTGTGCTTCCTACGCTTGCTATGCTTCCTACGCTTCCTATGATTTCTATGCTTACTACGCTTCCTACGCTTACTTTGCTTCCTACGCTTGCTAAGCTTACTGCGCTTCTTTCGCTTGCTATGCTTGCTATGCTACATACGCTTGCGATGCTGCCTACGCTTCCTATGCTTACTACGCTTCCTATGATTGCTATGCTTCCTACGCTTGCTATGCTTGCTATGCTTCATACGCTTGCTATGCTTACTTTGCTTCCTACGCTTGCTATGTTTACTGTGCTTCATACGCTTGCTATGCTCCTACGCTTCCTATGCTTTCTACGCTTCCTACGGTTGCTACGCTTGCTATCCTTACTACGCTTCCTATGCTTGCTATACTTCAGATGCTTGCTATGCTGACTATGCTTACTACGTTTGCTATGCTTCATACGCTTGCTTTGCTAACTACGCTTCTTTCGCTTGCTATGCTTGCTATGCTTCACACGCCTGCTGTGCTTATTACTCTTCCTATGCTTACTACGCTTCCCACACTTGCTATGCTTACTGTGCTTCCTATGCTTACTGCGCCTCTTTCGCTTGCTATGCTTGCTATGCTTCATACGCTTGCGGTGCTGCCTACGCTTCCTATGCTTACTACGCTTGCTATGCTAACTACGCTTCTTTCGCTTCCTATGCTTGCTATGCTTCATACGCTTGCTATGCTTACTGTGCTTCCTACGCTTGCTGTGTTTACTGTGCTTCCTAAGCTTGCTATGCTTCCTACGGTTTCTATGCTTGCTATGCTTACTACCTTCCCAAGCTTGTTATGCTTACTGTGCTTCCTACGCTTGCTATGCTTACTACGCTTCCTTTGCTTGCTATACTTCATATGCTTGCTATGCTGACTATGCCCTCTACGTGAGCTATGCTTCATACGCTTGGTATGCTAACTACGCTTCTTTCGCTTGCTACGCTTCTTTTGCTTTCTATGCTTCATACGTTTGATATGCTTACTACGCATCCTATTCTTACTATGCTTCCTACGGTTGCTATGCTTACTGTGCTTCCTACGCTTGCTATGCTTCCTACAATTTCTAAGCTTACTACGCTTCCTACGTTTGCTATGCTTACTTTGCTTCCTTTGCTTGCTTTGCTTACTGCGCTTCTTTCGTTTGCTATGCTTGCTATGCTTCACACGCTTACTATGCTTACTACTCTTCCTATGCTTACTACGCTTCCCACGCTTGCTATGCTTACTGTGCTTCCTATGCTTACTGCGCCTCTTTCGCTTGCTATGCTTGCTATGCTTCATACGCTTGCGATGCTGCCTACGCTTCCTATGCTTACTACGCTTCCTATGATTGCTATGCTTCCTACGCTTGCTATGCTTGCTATGCTTCATACGCTTGCTATGCTTACTTTGCTTCCTACGCTTGCTATGTTTACTGTGCTTCATACGCTTGCTATGCTCCTACGCTTCCTATGCTTTCTACGCTTCCTACGGTTGCTACGCTTGCTATCCTTACTACGCTTCCTATGCTTGCTATACTTCAGATGCTTGCTATGCTGACTATGCTTACTACGTTTGCTATGCTTCATACGCTTGCTTTGCTAACTACGCTTCTTTCGCTTGCTATGCTTGCTATGCTTCACACGCCTGCTGTGCTTATTACTCTTCCTATGCTTACTACGCTTCCCACACTTGCTATGCTTACTGTGCTTCCTATGCTAACTGCGCCTCTTTCGCTTGCTATGCTTGCTATGCTTCATACGCTTGCGGTGCTGCCTACGCTTCCTATGCTTACTACGCTTGCTATGCTAACTACGCTTCTTTCGCTTCCTATGCTTGCTATGCTTCATACGCTTGCTATGCTTACTGTGCTTCCTACGCTTGCTGTGTTTACTGTGCTTCCTAAGCTTGCTATGCTTCCTACGGTTTCTATGCTTGCTATGCTTACTACCTTCCCAAGCTTGTTATGCTTACTGTGCTTCCTACGCTTGCTATGCTTACTACGCTTCCTTTGCTTGCTATACTTCATATGCTTGCTATGCTGACTATGCCCTCTACGTGAGCTATGCTTCATACGCTTGGTATGCTAACTACGCTTCTTTCGCTTGCTACGCTTCTTTTGCTTTCTATGCTTCATACGTTTGATATGCTTACTACGCATCCTATTCTTACTATGCTTCCTACGGTTGCTATGCTTACTGTGCTTCCTACGCTTGCTATGCTTCCTAAAATTTCTAAGCTTACTACGCTTCCTACGTTTGCTATGCTTACTTTGCTTCCTACGCTTGCTTTGCTTACTGCGCTTCTTTCGTTTGCTATGCTTGCTATGCTTCACACGCTTACTATGCTTACTACTCTTCCTATGCTTACTACGCTTCCCACGCTTGCTATGCTTACTGTGCTTCCTATGCTTACTGCGCCTCTTTCGCTTGCTATGCTTGCTATGCTTCATACGCTTGCGATGCTGCCTACGCTTCCTATGCTTACTACGCTTCCTATGATTGCTATGCTTCCTACGCTTGCTATGCTTGCTATGCTTCATACGCTTGCTATGCTTACTTTGCTTCCTACGCTTGCTATGTTTACTGTGCTTCATACGCTTGCTATGCTCCTACGCTTCCTATGCTTTCTACGCTTCCTACGGTTGCTACGCTTGCTATCCTTACTACGCTTCCTATGCTTGCTATACTTCAGATGCTTGCTATGCTGACTATGCTTACTACGTTTGCTATGCTTCATACGCTTGCTTTGCTAACTACGCTTCTTTCGCTTGCTATGCTTGCTATGCTTCACACGCCTGCTGTGCTTATTACTCTTCCTATGCTTACTACGCTTCCCACACTTGCTATGCTTACTGTGCTTCCTATGCTTACTGCGCCTCTTTCGCTTGCTATGCTTGCTATGCTTCATACGCTTGCGGTGCTGCCTACGCTTCCTATGCTTACTACGCTTGCTATGCTAACTACGCTTCTTTCGCTTCCTATGCTTGCTATGCTTCATACGCTTGCTATGCTTACTGTGCTTCCTACGCTTGCTGTGTTTACTGTGCTTCCTAAGCTTGCTATGCTTCCTACGGTTTCTATGCTTGCTATGCTTACTACCTTCCCAAGCTTGTTATGCTTACTGTGCTTCCTACGCTTGCTATGCTTACTACGCTTCCTTTGCTTGCTATACTTCATATGCTTGCTATGCTGACTATGCCCTCTACGTGAGCTATGCTTCATACGCTTGGTATGCTAACTACGCTTCTTTCGCTTGCTACGCTTCTTTTGCTTTCTATGCTTCATACGTTTGATATGCTTACTACGCATCCTATTCTTACTATGCTTCCTACGGTTGCTATGCTTACTGTGCTTCCTACGCTTGCTATGCTTCCTACAATTTCTAAGCTTACTACGCTTCCTACGTTTGCTATGCTTACTTTGCTTCCTACGCTTGCTTTGCTTACTGCGCTTCTTTCGTTTGCTATGCTTGCTATGCTTCACACGCTTACTATGCTTACTACTCTTCCTATGCTTACTACGCTTCCCACGCTTGCTATGCTTACTGTGCTTCCTATGCTTACTGCGCCTCTTTCGCTTGCTATGCTTGCTATGCTTCATACGCTTGCGATGCTTCCTGCGCTTCCTATGCTTCCTATGCTTGCTATACTTACTGTGCTTCCTACGCTTCCTATGCTTCCTTTGATTTCTATGCTTACTACGCTTTCTATGCTTACCTTGCTTCTTTCGCTTGCTATGCTTGCTATGTTTCATACGCTTCCTATGCTTCATAGGCTTGCTACGCCTCCTACGCTTGCTATGCTTACTACACTTCCTAAGCTTGCTATTCTTCATACGATTGATATGCTTACTACGCTTCCTATGCTTACTATGCTTCCTACGGTTGCTATGCTTACTGTGCTTCCTACGCTTGCTATGCTTCCTACAATTTCCAAGCTTACTACGCTTCCTACGTTTGCTATGCTTACTTTGCTTCCTACGCTTGCTATGCTTACTGCGCTTCTTTCGCTTGCTATGCTTGCTATGCTTCATACGCCTGCTATGCTTCCTACGCTTTCTATGCTTCCTACGCTTTCTACGGTTGCTACGCTTGCTATCCTTAATACGCTTCCTATGCTTCATACGCTTGCTTTGCTAACTAAGCTTCTTTCGTTTGCTATGCTTGCTATGCTTCACACGCTTGCTATGCTTACTATTCTTCCTAGGCTTACTACGCTTCCCACGCTTGCTATGCTTACTGTGCTTCCTATGCTTACTGCGCCTCTTTCGCTTCCTTTGCTTGCTATGCTTCCTTTGATTGCTATGCTTCCTACGCCTGCTATGCTTCATGCGCTTGCTATGCTAACTACGCTTCTTTCGCTTGCTATGCTTGCTATGCTTCATACGCTTGCTATGCTTACTGTGCTTCCTACGCTTGCTATGTTTACCGTGCTTCCTACGCTTGCTATGCTTCCTACGCTTCCTATGATTTCTATGCTTACTACGCTTCCTACGCTTACTTTGCTTCCTAGGCTTGCTAAGCTTACTGCGCTTCTTTCGCTTGCTATGCTTGCTATGCTTCATACGCTTGCTATGCTTCCTACGCTTCCTATGCTTTCTACGCTTCCTACAGTTGCTACGCTTGCTATCCTTACTACGCTTCCTATGCTTGCTATACTTCAGATGCTTGCTATGCTGACTATGCTTACTACGTTTGCTATGCTTCATACGCTTGCTTTGCTAACTCACTTCTTTTGCTTGCTATGCTTGCTATGTTTCACACGCCTGCTGTGCTTACTACTCTTCCTACGCTTACCACGCTTCCCACGCTCGCAATGCTTACTGTGCTTCCTATGCTTACTGCGCCTCTTTCGCTTGCTATGCTTGCTATGCTACATACGCTTGCGATGCTGCCTACGCTTCCTATGCTTACTACGCTTCCTATGATTGCTATGCTTCCTACGCTTGCTATGCTTGCTATGCTTCATACGCTTGCTATGCTTACTACTCTTTCTATGCTTACTAAGATTCCCGCGCTTGTTATACTTACTGTGCTTCCTATGCTTACTGCGCCTCTTTCGCCTGCTATGCTTGCAATGCTTCATACGTTTGCGATGCTGCCTACGCTTGCTATGCTTACTGTGCTTCCTATGCTTACTGCGCCTCTTTTGCTTGCTATGCTTGCTATGCTTCATACGCTTGCGATGCTGCCCACGTTTCCTATGCTTACTACGCTTCCTATGATTGCTATGCTTCCTACGCTTGCTATGCTTGCTATGCTTCATACGCTTGCTATGCTTACTGTGCTTCCTACGCTTGCTATGTTTACTGTGCTTCATACGCTTGCTATGCTTCCTACGCTTCCTATGCTTCATAGGCTTGCTACGCCTCCTACGCTTGCTATCCTTACTACGCTTCCTATGCTTGCTATACTTCAGATGCTTGCTATGCTGACTATGCTTACTACGTTTGCTATGCTTCATAGGCTTGCTTTGCTAACTACGCTTCTTTAGCTTGCTATGCTTGCTATGCTTCACACGCCTGCTGTGCGTACTACTCTTCCTATGCTTACTACGCTTCCCACGCTTGCTATGCTTACTGTGCTTCCTATGCTAACTGCACCTCTTTCGCTTGCTATGCTTGCTATGCTTCATACGCTTGCGATGCTGCCTACGCTTCCTATGCTTACTACGCTTCCTATGATTGCTATGCTTCCTACGCTTGCTATGCTTCATCCGTTTGCTATGCTAACTACGCTTCTTTCGCTTCCTATGCTTGCTAGGCTTCATACGCTTGCTATGCTTACTGTGCTTCCTACGCTTGCTATGTTTACTATGCTTCCTAAGCTTGCTATGCTTCCTACGATTTCTATGCTTGCTATGCTTACTACTTTCCCAAGCTTGTTATGCTTACTGTGCTTCCTACGCTTGCTATGCTTACTACGCTTCCTTTGCTTGCTATACTTCATATACTTGCTATGCTGACTACGCCCTCTACGTGTGCTATGCTTCATGCGCTTGCTATGCTAACTACGATCCTTTCGCTTGCTATGCTTGCTATGCTTCATACGCTTGATATGCTTACTACGCTTCCTATGCTTACTATGTTCCCCACGGTTGCTATGCTTACTGTGCTTCCTACGCTTGCTATGTTTCCTACAATTTCTATGCTTACTACGCTTCCTACGTTTGCTATGCTTACTTTGCATCCTACGCTTGCTATGCTTACTGCGCTTCTTTCGCTTGCTATGCTTGCTATGCTTCATACGCTTGCGATGCTTCCTACGCTTCCTATGCTTCCTACGCTTCCTAGGTTTGCTACGCTTGCTATCCTTACTACGCTTCCTATGCTTGCTATACTTCAGAAGCTTGCTATGCTGACTATGCTTACAACGTTTCCTATGCTTCATACGCTTGCTTTGCTAACTAAGCTTCTTTCGTTTGCTATCCTTGCTATGCTTCATACGCATGGTATGCTTACTATTCTTCCTTGGCTTACTACGGTTCCCACGCTTGCTATGCTTACTGTGCTTCCTATGCTTACTGCGCCTCTTTCGCTTCCTTTGCTTGCTATGCCTCATACGCTTGCGATGCTGCCTACGCTTCCTATGCTTACTACGCTTCCTATGATTGCTATGCTTCCTACGCCTGCTATGCTTCATGCGCTTGCTATGCTAACTACGCTCCTTTCGCTTGCTATGCTTGCTATGCTACATACGCTTGATATGCTTACTACGCTTCCTATGCTTACTCTGCTTCCTACGGTTGCTATGCTTACTGTGCTTCCTACGCTTGCTATGTTTCCTACAATTTCTATGCTTGCTATGCTTACTACTTTCCCAAGCTTGTTATGCTTACTGTGCTTCCTACGCTTGCTATGCTTACTACGCTTCCTTTGCTTGCTATACTTCATATACTTGCTATGCTGACTACGCCCTCTACGTGTGCTATGCTTCATGCGCTTGCTATGCTAACTACGCTCCTTTCGCTTGCTATGCTTGCTATGCTTCATACGCTTGATATGCTTACTACGCTTCCTATGCTTACTATGTTCCCCACGGTTGCTATGCTTACTGTGCTTCCTACGCTTGCTATGTTTCCTACAATTTCTATGCTTACTACGCTTCCTACGTTTGCTATGCTTACTTTGCATCCTACGCTTGCTATGCTTACTGCGCTTCTTTCGCTTGCTATGCTTGCTATGCTTCATACGCTTGCGATGCTTCCTACGCCTGCTATGCTTCATGCGCTTCCTATGATTGCTATGCTTACTGTGCTTCCTACGCTTGCTATGTTTCCTACAATTTCTATGCCTACTACGCTTCCTACGTTTGCTATGCTTACTTTGCATCCTACGCTTGCTATCTTTACTGCGCTTCCCACGCTTGCTATGCTTACTGTGCTTCCTATGCTTACTGCGCCTCTTTCGCTTGCTATGCTTGCTATGCTTCATACGCTTGCGATGCTGCCTACGCTTCCTATGCTTACTACGCTTCCTATCATTGCTATGCTTCTTCCGCCTGCTATGCTTCATGCGCTTGCTATGCTAACTACGCTTCTTTCGCTTGCTATGCTTGCTATGCTTCATGCGCTTGCTATGCTTACTGTGCTTCCTACGCTTGCTATGTTTACACTGCATCCTTTGCTTGCTATACTTTCTACGCTTCCTATGATTTCAATGCTTACTACGCTTCCTACGCTCACTTTGCTTCCTACTCTTGCTAAGCTTCCTGCGCTTCTTTCGCTTCCTATGCTTGCTATGCTTCATACGCTTGCTGTGCTTACTGCGCTTCTTTCGCTTGCTATGCCTGCTATGCTTCATACGCTTGCTATGCTTCCTACGCTTCCTATGCTTACTATACTTCATAGGCTTGCTATGCTGACTACGCTTACTGCGCTTGCTATGCTTCATAAGCGTGCTATGCTAACTACGCTTCCTTCGCTTGCTATGCTTACTGTGCTTCCTACGCTTGCTATGCTCCCGACGATTTCTATGCTTACTACGCTTCCTACGTTTACTGCGCTTCTTTCCCTTGCTATGCTTGCTATGTTTCATACGCTTGCTATGCTGCCTACGCTTCCTATGCTTACTACGCTTCCTATCATTGCTATGCTTCTTCCGCCTGCTATGCTTCATGCGCTTGCTATGCTAACTACGCTTCTTTCGCTTGCTATGCTTGCTATGCTTCATGCGCTTGCTATGCTTACTGTGCTTCCTACGCTTGCTATGTTTACACTGCATCCTTTGCTTGCTATACTTTCTACGCTTCCTATGATTTCAATGCTTACTACGCTTCCTACGCTCACTTTGCTTCCTACTCTTGCTAAGCTTCCTGCGCTTCTTTCGCTTCCTATGCTTGCTATGCTTCATACGCTTGCTGTGCTTACTGCGCTTCTTTCGCTTGCTATGCCTGCTATGCTTCATACGCTTGCTATGCTTCCTACGCTTCCTATGCTTACTATACTTCATAGGCTTGCTATGCTGACTACGCTTACTGCGCTTGCTATGCTTCATAAGCGTGCTATGCTAACTACGCTTCCTTCGCTTGCTATGCTTACTGTGCTTCCTACCCTTGCTATGCTCCCGACGATTTCTATGCTTACTACGCTTCCTACGTTTACTGCGCTTCTTTCCCTTGCTATGCTTGCTATGTTTCATACGCTTGCTATGCTTCCTGCGCTTCCTATGCTTCCTATGCTTGCTATGCTTACTGTGCTTCCTACGCTTCCTATGCTTCCTTTGATTTCTATGCTTACTACGCTTTCTATGCTTACCTTGCTTCTTTCGCTTGCTATGCTTGCTATGTTTCATACGCTTCCTATGCTTCATAGGCTTGCTACGCCTCCTACGCTTGCTATGCTTACTACACTTCCTAAGCTTGCTATTCTTCATACGATTGATATGCTTACTACGCTTCCTATGCTTACTATGCTTCCTACGGTTGCTATGCTTACTGTGCTTCCTACGCTTGCTATGCTTCCTACAATTTCAAAGCTTACTACGCTTCCTACGTTTGCTATGCTTACTTTGCTTCCTACGCTTGCTATGCTTACTGCGCTTCTTTCGCTTGCTATGCTTGCTATGCTTCATACGCCTGCTATGCTTCCTACGCTTTCTATGCTTCCTACGCTTTCTACGGTTGCTACGCTTGCTATCCTTAATACGCTTCCTATGCTTGCTATACTTCAGACGCTTGCTATACTGACTATGCTTACTACGTTTCCTATGCTTCATACGCTTGCTTTGCTAACTAAGCTTCTTTCGTTTGCTATGCTTGCTATGCTTCACACGCTTGCTATGCTTACTATTCTTCCTAGGCTTACTACGCTTCCCACGCTTGCTATGCTTACTGTGCTTCCTATGCTTACTGCGCCTCTTTCGCTTCCTTTGCTTGCTATGCTTCCTTTGATTGCTATGCTTCCTACGCCTGCTATGCTTCATGCGCTTGCTATGCTAACTACGCTTCTTTCGCTTGCTATGCTTGCTATGCTTCATACGCTTGCTATGCTTACTGTGCTTCCTACGCTTGCTATGTTTACCGTGCTTCCTACGCTTGCTATGCTTCCTACGCTTCCTATGATTTCTATGCTTACTACGCTTCCTACGCTTACTTTGCTTCCTAGGCTTGCTAAGCTTACTGCGCTTCTTTCGCTTGCTATGCTTGCTATGCTTCATACGCTTGCTATGCTTCCTACGCTTCCTATGCTTTCTACGCTTCCTACGGTTGCTACGCTTGCTATCCTTACTACGCTTCCTATGCTTGCTATACTTCAGATGCTTGCTATGCTGACTATGCTTACTACGTTTGCTATGCTTCATACGCTTGCTTTGCTAACTACGCTTCTTTTGCTTGCTATGCTTGCTATGTTTCACACGCCTGCTGTGCTTACTACTCTTCCTACACTTACTTTGCTTCCTACGCTTCCTATGCTTACTGCGCTTCTTTCGCTTGCTATGCTTGCTATGCTTCATACGCTTGCTATGCTTACTACTCTTCCTATGCTTACTACGCTTCCCACGCTTGCTATGCTTACTGTGCTTCCTATGCTTACTGCGCCTCTTTTGCTTGCTATGCTTGCTATGCTTCATACGCTTGCGATGCTGCCCACGTTTCCTATGCTTACTACGCTTCCTATGATTGCTATGCTTCCTACGCTTGCTATGCTTGCTATGCTTCATACGCTTGCTATGCTTACTGTGCTTCCTACGCTTGCTATGTTTACTGTGCTTCATACGCTTGCTATGCTTCCTACGCTTCCTATGCTTTCTACGCTTCCTACGGTTGCTACGCTTGCTATCCTTACTACGCTTCCTATGCTTGCTATACTTCAGATGCTTGCTATGCTGACTATGCTTACTACGTTTGCTATGCTTCATAGGCTTGCTTTGCTAACTACGCTTCTTTAGCTTGCTATGCTTGCTATGCTTCACACGCCTGCTGTGCGTACTACTCTTCCTATGCTTACTACGCTTCCCACGCTTGCTATGCTTACTGTGCTTCCTATGCTAACTGCGCCTCTTTCGCTTGCTATGCTTGCTATGCTTCATACGCTTGCGATGCTGCCTACGCTTCCTATGCTTACTACGCTTCCTATGATTGCTATGCTTCCTACGCTTGCTATGCTTCATCCGTTTGCTATGCTAACTACGCTTCTTTCGCTTCCTATGCTTGCTAGGCTTCATACGCTTGCTATGCTTACTGTGCTTCCTACGCTTGCTATGTTTACTATGCTTCCTAAGCTTGCTATGCTTCCTACGATTTCTATGCTTGCTATGCTTACTACTTTCCCAAGCTTGTTATGCTTACTGTGCTTCCTACGCTTGCTATGCTTACTACGCTTTCTTTGCTTGCTATACTTCATATACTTGCTATGCTGACTACGCCCTCTACGTGTGCTATGCTTCATGCGCTTGCTATGCTAACTACGCTCCTTTCGCTTGCTATGCTTGCTATGCTTCATACGCTTGATATGCTTACTACGCTTCCTATGCTTACTATGTTCCCCACGGTTGCTATGCTTACTGTGCTTCCTACGCTTGCTATGTTTCCTACAATTTCTATGCTTACTACGCTTCCTACGTTTGCTATGCTTACTTTGCATCCTACGCTTGCTATGCTTACTGCGCTTCTTTCGCTTGCTATGCTTGCTATGCTTCATACGCTTGCGATGCTTCCTACGCTTCCTATGCTTCCTACGCTTCCTAGGTTTGCTACGCTTGCTGTCCTTACTACGCTTCCTATGCTTGCTATACTTCAGAAGCTTGCTATGCTGTCTATGCTTACAACGTTTCCTATGCTTCATACGCTTGCTTTGCTAACTAAGCTTCTTTCGTTTGCTATCCTTGCTATGCTTCATACGCATGGTATGCTTACTATTCTTCCTAGGCTTACTACGGTTCCCACGCTTGCTATGCTTACTGTGCTTCCTATGCTTACTGCGCCTCTTTCGCTTCCTTTGCTTGCTATGCCTCATACGCTTGCGATGCTGCCTACGCTTCCTATGCTTACTACGCTTCCTATGATTGCTATGCTTCCTACGCCTGCTATGCTTCATGCGCTTGCTATGCTAACTACGCTCCTTTCGCTTGCTATGCTTGCTATGCTACATACGCTTGATATGCTTACTACGCTTCCTATGCTTACTCTGCTTCCTACGGTTGCTATGCTTACTGTGCTTCCTACGCTTGCTATGTTTCCTACAATTTCTATGCTTGCTATGCTTACTACTTTCCCAAGCTTGTTATGCTTACTGTGCTTCCTACGCTTGCTATGCTTACTACGCTTCCTTTGCTTGCTATACTTCATATACTTGCTATGCTGACTACGCCCTCTACGTGTGCTATGCTTCATGCGCTTGCTATGCTAACTACGCTCCTTTCGCTTGCTATGCTTGCTATGCTTCATACGCTTGATATGCTTACTACGCTTCCTATGCTTACTATGTTCCCCACGGTTGCTATGCTTACTGTGCTTCCTACGCTTGCTATGTTTCCTACAATTTCTATGCTTACTACGCTTCCTACGTTTGCTATGCTTACTTTGCATCCTACGCTTGCTATGCTTACTGCGCTTCTTTCGCTTGCTATGCTTGCTATGCTTCATACGCTTGCGATGCTTCCTACGCCTGCTATGCTTCATGCGCTTCCTATGATTGCTATGCTTCCTACGCCTGCTATGCTTCATGCGCTTGCTATGCTAACTACGCTCCTTTCGCTTGCTATGCTTGCTATGCTACATACGCTTGATATGCTTACTACGCTTCCTATGCTTACTCTGCTTCCTACGGTTGCTATGCTTACTGTGCTTCCTACGCTTGCTATGTTTCCTACAATTTCTATGCCTACTACGCTTCCTACGTTTGCTATGCTTACTTTGCATCCTACGCTTGCTATGCTTACTGCGCTTCTTTCGCTTGCTATGCTTGCTATGCTTCATACGATTGCGATGCTTCCTACGCTTGCTATCCTTACTACGCTTCTTATGCTTGCTATAATTCAGACGCTTGCTATGCTGACTATGCTTACTACGTTTCCCATGCTTCATACGCTTGCTTTGCTAACGAAGCTTCTTTCGTTTGCTATTCTTGCTATGCTTCACACGCTTGCTATGCTTACTATTCTTCCTAGGCTTACTACGCTTCCCACGCTTGCTATGCTTACTGTGCTTCCTATGCTTACTGCGCCTCTTTTGCTTCCTTTGCTTGCTATGCTTCATACGCTTGCGATGCTGCCTACGCTTCCTATGCTTACTATGCTTCCTATGATTGCTATGCTTTCTACAGTTGCTATGCTTCATGCGCTTGCTATCCTAACTACGCTCCGTTCGTTTGCTATGCTTGCTATGCTTCATACGCTTGCTAAGCTTACAGTGCTTCCTACGCTTGCTATGTTTACTGTGCTTCCTACGCTTGCTATGCTTCCTACGCTTCCTATGATTTCTATGCTTACTACGCTTCCTACGCTTACTTTGCTTCCTACGCTTGCTAAGCTTACTGCGCTTCTTTCGCTTGCTATGCTTGCTATGCTACATACGCTTGCTATGCTTCATACGCTTGCTATGCTTACTGTGCTTCCTACGCTTGCTATGTTTACTGTGCTTCCTACGCTTGCTATGCTTCCTGCGCTTCCTATGATTTCTATGCTTACTACGCTTCCTACGCTTACTTTGCTTCCTACGCTTGCTATGCTTACTGCGCTTTTTTCGCTTGCTATGCTTGCTATGCTTCATACGCTGGCTATGCTTCCTACGCTTCCTATGCTTGCTATACTTCAGATGCTTGCTATGCTGACAATGCTTACTACGCTTGCTATGCTTCATACGCTTGCTTTGCTACCTACGCTTCTTTCGCTTGCTATTCTTGCTATGCTTAACACGCCTGCTGTGCTTACTACTCTTCCTATGCTTACTACGCTTCCCACGCTTGCTATGCTTACTGTGCTTCCTATGCTTACTGCGCCTCTTTCGCTTGCTATGCTTGCTATGCTTCATACGCTTGCGATGCTGCCTACGTTTCCTATGCTTACTACGCTTCCTATGATTTCTATGCTTCCTACGCTTGCTATGCTTCATGCGCTTGCTATGCTAACTACGCTTCTTTCGCTTGCTATGTTTGCTATGCTTCATACGCTTGCTATGCTTACTGTGCTTCCTACGCTTGCTATGTTTACTGTCCTTCCTAAGCTTGCTATGCTTCCTACGATTTCTATGCTTGCTATGCTTACTACCTTCCGGCGCTTGTTATGCTTACTGTGCTACCTACGCTTGCTATGCTTACTACGCTTCCGTTGCTTGCTATGCTTACTGTGCTTCCTACGCTTCCTATGATTTCTATGCTTACTACGCTTCCTACGCTTGCTATGCTTACTACGCTTCCTATGCTTGCTATACTTCAGACGCTTGCTATGCTGGCTATGCTTACTACGTTTGCTATGCTTCATACGCTTGCTTTGCTAACTAAGCTTCTTTCGTTTGCTATGCTTGCTATGCTTCACACGCTTGCTATGCTTACTACTCTTCCTTTGCTTACTACGCTTCCCACACTTGCTATGCTTACTGTACTTCCTATACTTACTGCGCCGTTTTCGCTTGCTATGCTTGCTACGCTTTATACGCTTGCGATGCTGCCTACGCTTCAAATGCTTACTACGCTTATTATGATTGCTATGCTTCCTACGCCTGCTATGCTTCATGCGCTTGCTATGCTAACTACGCTCCTTTCGCTTCCCATGCTTGCTATGCTTCATACGCTTGATATGCTTACTACGCTTCCTATGCTTACTATGCTTCCAACGGTTGCTATGCTTACTGTGCTTCTCACGCTTGCTATGCTTCCTACAATATCTATGCTTACTACGCTTCCTACGTTTGCTATGCTTACTTTGCTTCCTACGCTTGCTATGCTTACTGCGCTTCTTTCGCTTGCTATTCTTGCTATGCTTCATACGCTTGCTATGCTTCCTACGCTTCCTATGCTACCTACGCTTCCTACGGTTGCTACGCTTGCTATCCTTACTACGCTTCCTATGCTTGCTATACTTCAGACGCTTTCTATGCTGACTATGCTTACTACGTTTCCTATGCTTCATACGCTTGCTTTGCTAACTAAGCTTCTTTCGTTTGCTATGCTTGCTATGCTTCACACGCTTACTATGCTTACTATTCTTCCTAGGCTTGCTACGCTTCCCACGCTTGCTATGCTTACTGTGCTTCCTATGCTTACTGCGCCTCTTTTGCTTCCTTTGCTTTCTATGCTTCTTTCGCTTGCGATGTTGCCTACGCTTCCTATGCTTACTATGCTTCCTATGATTGCTTTGCTTCCTACGCCCGCTATGCTTCATGCGCTTGCTATGCTAACTACGCTTCTTTTGCTTACTATGCTTGCTATGCTTCATACGCTTGCTATGCTTCCTGTGCTTCCTACAATTGCTATGTTTACTGTGCTTCCTACGCTTGCTATGCTTACTGCGCTTCTTTCGCTTGCTATGCTTGCTATGCTTCATACGCTTGCTATGCTTCCTACGCTTCCTATGCTTCCTACGCTTCCTACGGTTGCTACGCTTGCTATCCTTTCTACGCTTCCTAGGCTTGCTATACTTCAGATGCTTGCTATGCTGACTATGCTTACTACGTTTGCTATGCTTCATACGCTTGCTTTGCTAACTACGCTTCTTTCGTTTGCTATGCTTGCTATGCTTCACACGCCTGCTGTACTAACTACTCTTCCAATGCTTACTACGCTTCCCACGCTTGCTATGCTTACTGTGCTTCCTATGCTTACTGCGCCTCTTTCGTTGCTATGCTTGCTATGCTTCATACGCTTGCGATGCTGGCAACGCTTCCTATACTTACTACGCTTCCTATGATTGCTATGCTTCCTACGCTTGCTATGCTTCATGCGCTTGCTATGCTAACTACGCTTCTTTCGCTTGCTATGCTTACTATGCTTCATACGCTTGCTATGCTTACTGTGCTTCCTACGCTTGCTATGTTTACTGTGCTTCCTAAGCTTGCTATGCTTCCTACGATTTCTATGCTTGCTATGCTTACTACCTTCCTACGCTTGTTATGCTTACTGTGCTTCCTACGCTTGCTATCCTTACTACGCTTCCTATGCTTGCTATACTTCAGATGCTTGCTATGCTGACAATGCTTACTACGTTTGCTATGCTTCATACGCTTGCTTTGCTACCTACGCTTCTTTCGCTTGCTATTCTTGCTATGCTTAACACGCCTGCTGTGCTTACTACTCTTCCTATGCTTACTACGCTTCCCACGCTTGCTATGCTTACTGTGCTTCCTATGCTTACTGCACCTCTTTCGCTTGCTATGCTTGCTATGCTTCATACGCTTGCGATGCTGCCTACGTTTCCTATGCTTACTACGCTTCCTATGATTTCTATGCTTCCTACGCTTGCTATGCTTCATGCGCTTGCTATGCTAACTACGCTTCTTTCGCTTGCTATGTTTGCTATGCTTCATACGCTTGCTATGCTTACTGTGCTTCCTACGCTTGCTATGTTTACTGTCCTTCCTAAGCTTGCTATGCTTCCTACGATTTCTATGCTTGCTATGCTTACTACCTTCCAACGCTTGTTATGCTTACTGTGCTACCTACGCTTGCTATGCTTACTACGCTTCCGTTGCTTGCTATGCTTACTGTGCTTCCTACGCTTCCTATGATTTCTATGCTTACTACGCTTCCTACGCTTGCTATGCTTACTACGCTTCCTATGCTTGCTATACTTCAGACGCTTGCTATGCTGGCTATGCTTACTACGTTTGCTATGCTTCATACGCTTGCTTTGCTAACTAAGCTTCTTTCGTTTGCTATGCTTGCTATGCTTCACACGCTTGCTATGCTTACTACTCTTCCCTTGCTTACTACGCTTCCCACACTTGCTATGCTTACTGTACTTCCTATACTTACTGCGCCGTTTTCGCTTGCTATGCTTGCTACGCTTTATACGCTTGCGATGCTGCCTACGCTTCAAATGCTTACTACGCTTATTATGATTGCTATGCTTCCTACGCCTGCTATGCTTCATGCGCTTGCTATGCTAACTACGCTCCTTTCGCTTGCCATGCTTGCTATGCTTCATACGCTTGATATGCTTACTACGCTTCCTATGCTTACTATGCTTCCTACGGTTGCTATGCTTACTGTGCTTCTCACGCTTGCTATGCTTCCTACAATTTCTATGCTTACTACGCTTCCTACGTTTGCTATGCTTACTTTGCTTCCTACGCTTGCTATGCTTACTGCGCTTCTTTCGCTTGCTATGCTTGCTAGCTTCATACGCTTGCTATGCTTCCTACTCTTCCTATGCTTCCTACGCTTCCTACGGTTGCTACGCTTGCTATCCTTACTACGCTTCCTATGCTTGCTATACTTCAGACGCTTTCTATGCTGACTATGCTTACTACGTTTCCTATGCTTCATACGCTTGCTTTGCTAACTAAGCTTCTTTCGTTTGCTATGCTTGCTATGCTTCACACGCTTACTATGCTTACTATTCTTCCTAGGCTTGCTACGCTTCCCACGCTTGCTATACTTACTGTGCTTCCTATGCTTACTGCGCCTCTTTTGCTTCCTTTGCTTGCTATGCTTCTTTCGCTTGCGATGTTGCCTACGCTTCCTATGCTTACTATGCTTCCTATGATTGCTTTGCTTCCTACGCCCGCTATGCTTCATGCGCTTGCTATGCTAACTACGCTTCTTTTGCTTACTATGCTTGCTATGCTTCATACGCTTGCTATGCTTCCTGTGCTTCCTACAATTGCTATGTTTACTGTGCTTCCTACGCTTGCTATGCTTACTGCGCTTCTTTCGCTTGCTATGCTTGCTATGCTTCATACGCTTGCTATGCTTCCTACGCTTCCTATGCTTCCTACGCTTCCTACGGTTGCTACGCTTGCTATCCTTTCTACGCTTCCTAGGCTTGCTATACTTCAGATGCTTGCTATGCTGACTATGCTTACTACGTTTGCTATGCTTCATACGCTTGCTTTGCTAACTACGCTTCTTTCGTTTGCTATGCTTGCTATGCTTCACACGCCTGCTGTACTAACTACTCTTCCAATGCTTACTACGCTTCCCACGCTTGCTATGCTTACTGTGCTTCCTATGCTTACTGCGCCTCTTTCGTTGCTATGCTTGCTATGCTTCATACGATTGCGATGCTGCCAACGCTTCCTATACTTACTACGCTTCCTATGATTGCTATGCTTCCTACGCTTGCTATGCTTCATGCGCTTGCTATGCTAACTACGCTTCTTTCGCTTGCTATGCTTAATATGCTTCATACGCTTGCTATGCTTACTGTGCTTCCTACGCTTGCTATGTTTACTGTGCTTCCTAAGCTTGCTATGCTTCCTACGATTTCTATGCTTGCTATGCTTACTACCTTCCTACGCTTGTTATGCTTACTGTGCTTCCTACGCTTGCTATGCTTACGACGCTTCCTTTGCTTGCTATGCTTCCTACGCTTCCTACGGTTGCTACGCTTGCTATCCTTTCTACGCTTCCTAGGCTTGCTATACTTCAGATGCTTGCTATGCTGACTATGCTTACTACGTTTGCTATGCTTCATACGCTTGCTTTGCTAACTACGCTTCTTTCGCTTGCTATGCTTGCTATGCTTCACACGCCTGCTGTACTAACTACTCTTCCAATGCTTACTACGCTTCCCACGCTTGCTATGCTTACTGTGCTTCCTATGCTTACTGCGCCTCTTTCGTTGCTATGCTTGCTATGCTTCATACGCTTGCGATGCTGCCAACGCTTCCTATACTTACTACGCTTCCTATGATTGCTATGCTTCCTACGCTTGCTATGCTTCATGCGCTTGCTATGCTAACTACGCTTCTTTCGCTTGCTATGCTTACTTTGCTTCATACGCTTGCTATGCTTACTGTGCTTCCTACGCTTGCTATGTTCACTGTGCTTCCTAAGCTTGCTATGCTTCCTACGATTTCTATGCTTGCTATGCTTACTACCTTCCTACGCTTGTTATGCTTACTGTGCTTCCTACGCTTGCTATGCTTACTACGCTTCCTTTGCTTGCTATGCTTACTGTGCTTCCTACGCTTCCTATGATTTCTATGCTTACTACGCTTCCTACGCTTGCTATCCTTACTACGCTTCCTATGCTTACTGTGCTTCTTTCGCTTGCTATGCTTCCTACGATTTCTATACTTGCTATGCTTACTACCTTCCTACGCTTGCTATGCTTACTGTGCTTCCTATGCTTACTACGCTTCCTACGCTTACTATGCTTACTACGCTTACTATGCTTGCTATACTTCATACGGTTGCTACGCTTGCTATCCTTACTACGCTTCCTATGCTTGCTATACTTCAGACGCTTTCTATGCTGACTATGCTTACTACGTTTCCTATGCTTCATACGCTTGCTTTGCTAACTAAGCTTCTTTCGTTTGCTATGCTTGCTATGCTTCACACGCTTACTATGCTTACTATTCTTCCTAGGCTTGCTACGCTTCCCACGCTTGCTATGCTTACTGTGCTTCCTATGCTTACTGCGCCTCTTTTGCTTCCTTTGCTTGCTATGCTTCTTTCGCTTGCGATGTTGCCTACGCTTCCTATGCTTACTATGCTTCCTATGATTGCTTTGCTTCCTACGCCCGCTATGCTTCATGCGCTTGCTATGCTAACTACGCTTCTTTTGCTTACTATGCTTGCTATGCTTCATACGCTTGCTATGCTTCCTGTGCTTCCTACAATTGCTATGTTTACTGTGCTTCCTACGCTTGCTATGCTTACTGCGCTTCTTTCGCTTGCTATACTTGCTATGCTTCATACGCTTGCTATGCTTCCTACGCTTCCTATGCTTCCTACGCTTCCTACGGTTGCTACGCTTGCTATCCTTTCTACGCTTCCTAGGCTTGCTATACTTCAGATGCTTGCTATGCTGACTATGCTTACTACGTTTGCTATGCCTCATACGCTTGCTTTGCTAACTACGCTTCTTTCGTTTGCTATGCTTGCTATGCTTCACACGCCTGCTGTACTAACTACTCTTCCAATGCTTACTACGCTTCCCACGCTTGCTATGCTTACTGTGCTTCCTATGCTTACTGCGCCTCTTTCGTTGCTATGCTTGCTATGCTTCATACGCTTGCGATGCTGGCAACGCTTCCTATACTTACTACGCTTCCTATGATTGCTATGCTTCCTACGCTTGCTATGCTTCATGCGCTTGCTATGCTAACTACGCTTCTTTCGCTTGCTATGCTTACTATGCTTCATACGCTTGCTATGCTTACTGTGCTTCCTACGCTTGCTATGTTTACTGTGCTTCCTAAGCTTGCTATGCTTCCTACGATTTCTATGCTTGCTATGCTTACTACCTTCCTACGCTTGTTATGCTTACTGTGCTTCCTACGCTTGCTATCCTTACTACGCTTCCTATGCTTGCTATACTTCAGATGCTTGCTATGCTGACAATGCTTACTACGTTTGCTATGCTTCATACGCTTGCTTTGCTACCTACGCTTCTTTCGCTTGCTATTCTTGCTATGCTTAACACGCCTGCTGTGCTTACTACTCTTCCTATGCTTACTACGCTTCCCACGCTTGCTATGCTTACTGTGCTTCCTATGCTTACTGCGCCTCTTTCGCTTGCTATGCTTGCTATGCTTCATACGCTTGCGATGCTGCCTACGTTTCCTATGCTTACTACGCTTCCTATGATTTCTATGCTTCCTACGCTTGCTATGCTTCATGCGCTTGCTATGCTAACTACGCTTCTTTCGCTTGCTATGTTTGCTATGCTTCATACGCTTGCTATGCTTACTGTGCTTCCTACGCTTGCTATGTTTACTGTCCTTCCTAAGCTTGCTATGCTTCCTACGATTTCTATGCTTGCTATGCTTACTACCTTCCAACGCTTGTTATGCTTACTGTGCTACCTACGCTTGCTATGCTTACTACGCTTCCGTTGCTTGCTATGCTTACTGTGCTTCCTACGCTTCCTATGATTTCTATGCTTACTACGCTTCCTACGCTTGCTATGCTTACTACGCTTCCTATGCTTGCTATACTTCAGACGCTTGCTATGCTGGCTATGCTTACTACGTTTGCTATGCTTCATACGCTTGCTTTGCTAACTAAGCTTCTTTCGTTTGCTATGCTTGCTATGCTTCACACGCTTGCTATGCTTACTACTCTTCCTTTGCTTACTACGCTTCCCACACTTGCTATGCTTACTGTACTTCCTATACTTACTGCGCCGTTTTCGCTTGCTATGCTTGCTACGCTTTATACGCTTGCGATGCTGCCTACGCTTCAAATGCTTACTACGCTTATTATGATTGCTATGCTTCCTACGCCTGCTATGCTTCATGCGCTTGCTATGCTAACTACGCTCCTTTCGCTTGCCATGCTTGCTATGCTTCATACGCTTGATATGCTTACTACGCTTCCTATGCTTACTATGCTTCCTACGGTTGCTATGCTTACTGTGCTTCTCACGCTTGCTATGCTTCCTACAATTTCTATGCTTACTACGCTTCCTACGTTTGCTATGCTTACTTTGCTTCCTACGCTTGCTATGCTTACTGCGCTTCTTTCGCTTGCTATGCTTGCTAGCTTCATACGCTTGCTATGCTTCCTACGCTTCCTATGCTTCCTACGCTTCCTACGGTTGCTACGCTTGCTATCCTTACTACGCTTCCTATGCTTGCTATACTTCAGACGCTTTCTATGCTAACTATGCTTACTACGTTTCCTATGCTTCATACGCTTGCTTTGCTAACTAAGCTTCTTTCGTTTGCTATGCTTGCTATGCTTCACACGCTTACTATGCTTACTATTCTTCCTAGGCTTGCTACGCTTCCCACGCTTGCTATACTTACTGTGCTTCCTATGCTTACTGCGCCTCTTTTGCTTCCTTTGCTTGCTATGCTTCTTTCGCTTGCGATGTTGCCTACGCTTCCTATGCTTACTATGCTTCCTATGATTGCTTTGCTTCCTACGCCCGCTATGCTTCATGCGCTTGCTATGCTAACTACGCTTCTTTTGCTTACTATGCTTGCTATGCTTCATACGCTTGCTATGCTTCCTGTGCTTCCTACAATTGCTATGTTTACTGTGCTTCCTACGCTTGCTATGCTTACTGCGCTTCTTTCGCTTGCTATGCTTGCTATGCTTCATACGCTTGCTATGCTTCCTACGCTTCCTATGCTTCCTACGCTTCCTACGGTTGCTACGCTTGCTATCCTTTCTACGCTTCCTAGGCTTGCTATACTTCAGATGCTTGCTATGCTGACTATGCTTACTACGTTTGCTATGCTTCATACGCTTGCTTTGCTAACTACGCTTCTTTCGTTTGCTATGCTTGCTATGCTTCACACGCCTGCTGTACTAACTACTCTTCCAATGCTTACTACGCTTCCCACGCTTGCTATGCTTACTGTGCTTCCTATGCTTACTGCGCCTCTTTCGTTGCTATGCTTGCTATGCTTCATACGATTGCGATGCTGCCAACGCTTCCTATACTTACTACGCTTCCTATGATTGCTATGCTTCCTACGCTTGCTATGCTTCATGCGCTTGCTATGCTAACTACGCTTCTTTCGCTTGCTATGTTTGCTATGCTTCATACGCTTGCTATGCTTACTGTGCTTCCTACGCTTGCTATGTTTACTGTCCTTCCTAAGCTTGCTATGCTTCCTACGATTTCTATGCTTGCTATGCTTACTACCTTCCAACGCTTGTTATGCTTACTGTGCTACCTACGCTTGCTATGCTTACTACGCTTCCGTTGCTTGCTATGCTTACTGTGCTTCCTACGCTTCCTATGATTTCTATGCTTACTACGCTTCCTACGCTTGCTATGCTTACTACGCTTCCTATGCTTGCTATACTTCAGACGCTTGCTATGCTGGCTATGCTTACTACGTTTGCTATGCTTCATACGCTTGCTTTGCTAACTAAGCTTCTTTCGTTTGCTATGCTTGCTATGCTTCACACGCTTGCTATGCTTACTACTCTTCCTTTGCTTACTACGCTTCCCACACTTGCTATGCTTACTGTACTTCCTATACTTACTGCGCCGTTTTCGCTTGCTATGCTTGCTACGCTTTATACGCTTGCGATGCTGCCTACGCTTCAAATGCTTACTACGCTTATTATGATTGCTATGCTTCCTACGCCTGCTATGCTTCATGCGCTTGCTATGCTAACTACGCT
This sequence comes from Catostylus mosaicus, assembly GCA_964019065.1. Classification (NCBI taxonomy): domain Eukaryota; kingdom Metazoa; phylum Cnidaria; class Scyphozoa; order Rhizostomeae; family Catostylidae; genus Catostylus; species Catostylus mosaicus. The sequence goes on from OZ025191.1 coordinate 5,984,131, forward strand.
CCTTTCGCTTGCCATGCTTGCTATGCTTCATACGCTTGATATGCTTACTACGCTTCCTATGCTTACTATGCTTCCTACGGTTGCTATGCTTACTGTGCTTCTCACGCTTGCTATGCTTCCTACAATTTCTATGCTTACTACGCTTCCTACGTTTGCTATGCTTACTTTGCTTCCTACGCTTGCTATGCTTACTGCGCTTCTTTCGCTTGCTATGCTTGCTAGCTTCATACGCTTGCTATGCTTCCTACGCTTCCTATGCTTCCTACGCTTCCTACGGTTGCTACGCTTGCTATCCTTACTACGCTTCCTATGCTTGCTATACTTCAGACGCTTTCTATGCTGACTATGCTTACTACGTTTCCTATGCTTCATACGCTTGCTTTGCTAACTAAGCTTCTTTCGTTTGCTATGCTTGCTATGCTTCACACGCTTACTATGCTTACTATTCTTCCTAGGCTTGCTACGCTTCCCACGCTTGCTATACTTACTGTGCTTCCTATGCTTACTGCGCCTCTTTTGCTTCCTTTGCTTGCTATGCTTCTTTCGCTTGCGATGTTGCCTACGCTTCCTATGCTTACTATGCTTCCTATGATTGCTTTGCTTCCTACGCCCGCTATGCTTCATGCGCTTGCTATGCTAACTACGCTTCTTTTGCTTACTATGCTTGCTATGCTTCATACGCTTGCTATGCTTCCTGTGCTTCCTACAATTGCTATGTTTACTGTGCTTCCTACGCTTGCTATGCTTACTGCGCTTCTTTCGCTTGCTATGCTTGCTATGCTTCATACGCTTGCTATGCTTCCTACGCTTCCTATGCTTCCTACGCTTCCTACGGTTGCTACGCTTGCTATCCTTTCTACGCTTCCTAGGCTTGCTATACTTCAGATGCTTGCTATGCTGACTATGCTTACTACGTTTGCTATGCTTCATACGCTTGCTTTGCTAACTACGCTTCTTTCGTTTGCTATGCTTGCTATGCTTCACACGCCTGCTGTACTAACTACTCTTCCAATGCTTACTACGCTTCCCACGCTTGCTATGCTTACTGTGCTTCCTATGCTTACTGCGCCTCTTTCGTTGCTATGCTTGCTATGCTTCATACGATTGCGATGCTGCCAACGCTTCCTATACTTACTACGCTTCCTATGATTGCTATGCTTCCTACGCTTGCTATGCTTCATGCGCTTGCTATGCTAACTACGCTTCTTTCGCTTGCTATGCTTAATATGCTTCATACGCTTGCTATGCTTACTGTGCTTCCTACGCTTGCTATGTTTACTGTGCTTCCTAAGCTTGCTATGCTTCCTACGATTTCTATGCTTGCTATGCTTACTACCTTCCTACGCTTGTTATGCTTACTGTGCTTCCTACGCTTGCTATGCTTACTACGCTTCCTTTGCTTGCTATGCTTCCTACGCTTCCTACGGTTGCTACGCTTGCTATCCTTTCTACGCTTCCTAGGCTTGCTATACTTCAGATGCTTGCTATGCTGACTATGCTTACTACGTTTGCTATGCTTCATACGCTTGCTTTGCTAACTACGCTTCTTTCGCTTGCTATGCTTGCTATGCTTCACACGCCTGCTGTACTAACTACTCTTCCAATGCTTACTACGCTTCCCACGCTTGCTATGCTTACTGTGCTTCCTATGCTTACTGCGCCTCTTTTGTTGCTATGCTTGCTATGCTTCATACGCTTGCGATGCTGCCAACGCTTCCTATACTTACTACGCTTCCTATGATTGCTATGCTTCCTACGCTTGCTATGCTTCATGCGCTTGCTATGCTAACTACGCTTCTTTCGCTTGCTATGCTTACTTTGCTTCATACGCTTGCTATGCTTACTGTGCTTCCTACGCTTGCTATGTTCACTGTGCTTCCTAAGCTTGCTATGCTTCCTACGATTTCTATGCTTGCTATGCTTACTACCTTCCTACGCTTGTTATGCTTACTGTGCTTCCTACGCTTGCTATGCTTACTACGCTTCCTTTGCTTGCTATGCTTACTGTGCTTCCTACGCTTCCTATGATTTCTATGCTTACTACGCTTCCTACGCTTGCTATCCTTACTACGCTTCCTATGCTTACTGTGCTTCTTTCGCTTGCTATGCTTCCTACGATTTCTATACTTGCTATGCTTACTACCTTCCTACGCTTGCTATGCTTACTGTGCTTCCTATGCTTACTACACTTCCTACGCTTACTATGCTTACTACGCTTACTATGCTTGCTATACTTCATACGGTTGCTACGCTTGCTATCCTTACTACGCTTCCTATGCTTGCTATACTTCAGACGCTTTCTATGCTGACTATGCTTACTACGTTTCCTATGCTTCATACGCTTGCTTTGCTAACTAAGCTTCTTTCGTTTGCTATGCTTGCTATGCTTCACACGCTTACTATGCTTACTATTCTTCCTAGGCTTGCTACGCTTCCCACGCTTGCTATGCTTACTGTGCTTCCTATGCTTACTGCGCCTCTTTTGCTTCCTTTGCTTGCTATGCTTCTTTCGCTTGCGATGTTGCCTACGCTTCCTATGCTTACTATGCTTCCTATGATTGCTTTGCTTCCTACGCCCGCTATGCTTCATGCGCTTGCTATGCTAACTACGCTTCTTTTGCTTACTATGCTTGCTATGCTTCATACGCTTGCTATGCTTCCTGTGCTTCCTACAATTGCTATGTTTACTGTGCTTCCTACGCTTGCTATGCTTACTGCGCTTCTTTCGCTTGCTATGCTTGCTATGCTTCATACGCTTGCTATGCTTCCTACGCTTCCTATGCTTCCTACGCTTCCTACGGTTGCTACGCTTGCTATCCTTTCTACGCTTCCTAGGCTTGCTATACTTCAGATGCTTGCTATGCTGACTATGCTTACTACGTTTGCTATGCCTCATACGCTTGCTTTGCTAACTACGCTTCTTTCGTTTGCTATGCTTGCTATGCTTCACACGCCTGCTGTACTAACTACTCTTCCAATGCTTACTACGCTTCCCACGCTTGCTATGCTTACTGTGCTTCCTATGCTTACTGCGCCTCTTTCGTTGCTATGCTTGCTATGCTTCATACGCTTGCGATGCTGGCAACGCTTCCTATACTTACTACGCTTCCTATGATTGCTATGCTTCCTACGCTTGCTATGCTTCATGCGCTTGCTATGCTAACTACGCTTCTTTCGCTTGCTATGCTTACTATGCTTCATACGCTTGCTATGCTTACTGTGCTTCCTACGCTTGCTATGTTTACTGTGCTTCCTAAGCTTGCTATGCTTCCTACGATTTCTATGCTTGCTATGCTTACTACCTTCCTACGCTTGTTATGCTTACTGTGCTTCCTACGCTTGCTATCCTTACTACGCTTCCTATGCTTGCTATACTTCAGATGCTTGCTATGCTGACAATGCTTACTACGTTTGCTATGCTTCATACGCTTGCTTTGCTACCTACGCTTCTTTCGCTTGCTATTCTTGCTATGCTTAACACGCCTGCTGTGCTTACTACTCTTCCTATGCTTACTACGCTTCCCACGCTTGCTATGCTTACTGTGCTTCCTATGCTTACTGCGCCTCTTTCGCTTGCTATGCTTGCTATGCTTCATACGCTTGCGATGCTGCCTACGTTTCCTATGCTTACTACGCTTCCTATGATTTCTATGCTTCCTACGCTTGCTATGCTTCATGCGCTTGCTATGCTAACTACGCTTCTTTCGCTTGCTATGTTTGCTATGCTTCATACGCTTGCTATGCTTACTGTGCTTCCTACGCTTGCTATGTTTACTGTCCTTCCTAAGCTTGCTATGCTTCCTACGATTTCTATGCTTGCTATGCTTACTACCTTCCAACGCTTGTTATGCTTACTGTGCTACCTACGCTTGCTATGCTTACTACGCTTCCGTTGCTTGCTATGCTTACTGTGCTTCCTACGCTTCCTATGATTTCTATGCTTACTACGCTTCCTACGCTTGCTATGCTTACTACGCTTCCTATGCTTGCTATACTTCAGACGCTTGCTATGCTGGCTATGCTTACTACGTTTGCTATGCTTCATACGCTTGCTTTGCTAACTAAGCTTCTTTCGTTTGCTATGCTTGCTATGCTTCACACGCTTGCTATGCTTACTACTCTTCCTTTGCTTACTACGCTTCCCACACTTGCTATGCTTACTGTACTTCCTATACTTACTGCGCCGTTTTCGCTTGCTATGCTTGCTACGCTTTATACGCTTGCGATGCTGCCTACGCTTCAAATGCTTACTACGCTTATTATGATTGCTATGCTTCCTACGCCTGCTATGCTTCATGCGCTTGCTATGCTAACTACGCTCCTTTCGCTTGCCATGCTTGCTATGCTTCATACGCTTGATATGCTTACTACGCTTCCTATGCTTACTATGCTTCCTACGGTTGCTATGCTTACTGTGCTTCTCACGCTTGCTATGCTTCCTACAATTTCTATGCTTACTACGCTTCCTACGTTTGCTATGCTTACTTTGCTTCCTACGCTTGCTATGCTTACTGCGCTTCTTTCGCTTGCTATGCTTGCTAGCTTCATACGCTTGCTATGCTTCCTACGCTTCCTATGCTTCCTACGCTTCCTACGGTTGCTACGCTTGCTATCCTTACTACGCTTCCTATGCTTGCTATACTTCAGACGCTTTCTATGCTGACTATGCTTACTACGTTTCCTATGCTTCATACGCTTGCTTTGCTAACTAAGCTTCTTTCGTTTGCTATGCTTGCTATGCTTCACACGCTTACTATGCTTACTATTCTTCCTAGGCTTGCTACGCTTCCCACGCTTGCTATACTTACTGTGCTTCCTATGCTTACTGCGCCTCTTTTGCTTCCTTTGCTTGCTATGCTTCTTTCGCTTGCGATGTTGCCTACGCTTCCTATGCTTACTATGCTTCCTATGATTGCTTTGCTTCCTACGCCCGCTATGCTTCATGCGCTTGCTATGCTAACTACGCTTCTTTTGCTTACTATGCTTGCTATGCTTCATACGCTTGCTATGCTTCCTGTGCTTCCTACAATTGCTATGTTTACTGTGCTTCCTACGCTTGCTATGCTTACTGCGCTTCTTTCGCTTGCTATGCTTGCTATGCTTCATACGCTTGCTATGCTTCCTACGCTTCCTATGCTTCCTACGCTTCCTACGGTTGCTACGCTTGCTATCCTTTCTACGCTTCCTAGGCTTGCTATACTTCAGATGCTTGCTATGCTGACTATGCTTACTACGTTTGCTATGCTTCATACGCTTGCTTTGCTAACTACGCTTCTTTCGTTTGCTATGCTTGCTATGCTTCACACGCCTGCTGTACTAACTACTCTTCCAATGCTTACTACGCTTCCCACGCTTGCTATGCTTACTGTGCTTCCTATGCTTACTGCGCCTCTTTCGTTGCTATGCTTGCTATGCTTCATACGATTGCGATGCTGCCAACGCTTCCTATACTTACTACGCTTCCTATGATTGCTATGCTTCCTACGCTTGCTATGCTTCATGCGCTTGCTATGCTAACTACGCTTCTTTCGCTTGCTATGCTTAATATGCTTCATACGCTTGCTATGCTTACTGTGCTTCCTACGCTTGCTATGTTTACTGTGCTTCCTAAGCTTGCTATGCTTCCTACGATTTCTATGCTTGCTATGCTTACTACCTTCCTACGCTTGTTATGCTTACTGTGCTTCCTACGCTTGCTATGCTTACTACGCTTCCTTTGCTTGCTATGCTTCCTACGCTTCCTACGGTTGCTACGCTTGCTATCCTTTCTACGCTTCCTAGGCTTGCTATACTTCAGATGCTTGCTATGCTGACTATGCTTACTACGTTTGCTATGCTTCATACGCTTGCTTTGCTAACTACGCTTCTTTCGCTTGCTATGCTTGCTATGCTTCACACGCCTGCTGTACTAACTACTCTTCCAATGCTTACTACGCTTCCCACGCTTGCTATGCTTACTGTGCTTCCTATGCTTACTGCGCCTCTTTCGTTGCTATGCTTGCTATGCTTCATACGCTTGCGATGCTGCCAACGCTTCCTATACTTACTACGCTTCCTATGATTGCTATGCTTCCTACGCTTGCTATGCTTCATGCGCTTGCTATGCTAACTACGCTTCTTTCGCTTGCTATGCTTACTTTGCTTCATACGCTTGCTATGCTTACTGTGCTTCCTACGCTTGCTATGTTCACTGTGCTTCCTAAGCTTGCTATGCTTCCTACGATTTCTATGCTTGCTATGCTTACTACCTTCCTACGCTTGTTATGCTTACTGTGCTTCCTACGCTTGCTATGCTTACTACGCTTCCTTTGCTTGCTATGCTTACTGTGCTTCCTACGCTTCCTATGATTTCTATGCTTACTACGCTTCCTACGCTTGCTATCCTTACTACGCTTCCTATGCTTACTGTGCTTCTTTCGCTTGCTATGCTTCCTACGATTTCTATACTTGCTATGCTTACTACCTTCCTACGCTTGCTATGCTTACTGTGCTTCCTATGCTTACTACGCTTCCTACGCTTACTATGCTTACTACGCTTACTATGCTTGCTATACTTCATACGCTTGCTATGCTGACTATGCTTACTACGTTTGCTATGCTTCATACGCTTGCTTTGCTAACTACGCTTCTTTCGCTTGCTATGCTTGCTATGCTTCATACGCTTGCTATGCCTTCTACGCTTCCTATGCTCCCTACGCTTCCTATGCTTATTACGCTTCCTATGATTGCTATGCTTCCTACTCTTGCTGCGCTTCATGCGCTTGCTATGCTAACTACGCTTCCCTCGCTTGCTATGCTTGCTATGCTTCACACGCTTGCTATGCGTACTCACTTCCTATGCTTGCTATGCCTTATATGCTTGGTATGCTTACTACGCTTCCTATGCTTGCTATACTTTATACGCTTGCTATGCTTACTACGCTTCTTTCGCTTGCTATGCTTGCTATGCTTCATGCGTTTGCTATGCTTACAACGCTTCCTATGCTTACAGCGCTTCCTACGCTTGCTATGCTGACTACGCTTACTACGCTTGCTATGCTTCATACGCTTGCTATGCGTACTACGCTTCCTATGCTTAATATGCTTCCCACGTTTGCAATGGCTACTTCGCTTCCTTCGCTTGCTATGCTACCTATGCTTCCTACGATTTCTATGCTTACTTCCCTTCCTATGCTTACTATGCTACTACGCTTCCTATGCTTACTGCGCTTCTTTCGATTGCTATGCTTGCTATGCTTCCTACGCTTGCTATGTGTCTTACGCTTGCTATGCTTCCTGCGCTTGCGATGCTTACTACGCTTCTGATCCTTGCTATACTTCATACGATTGCTATGCTGATTACGCTTGCTATGCTTGCCACGCTTGCTATGCTTCCCACGCTTGCTATGCATACTACGCTTCCTTTCCTTGCTATAGTTCATACGCTCGCTACGCTGACTACGCTTAATACGCTGGCTAGACTTCATAAGCTTGCTTTGCTTACTACGCTTCTTATCCTTGCTATACTTCATACGCTTGCTATGCTTACTACGCTTACTACGCTTGCTATGCCTCATACGCTTCCTATGCGTATTACTTTTCCTATGCTTCCTATGCTTAATATGCTTCCTACGCTTGCTATGCTTACTGTGCTTCCCACGCTTGCTATGCTTACTACGCTTCCTATGCTTACTATACTTCATAGGCTTGCTATGCTGACTACGCTTACTGCGCTTGCTATGCTTCATAAGCTTGCTATGCTAACTACGTTTCCTTCGCTTGCTATGCTTACTGTGCTTCCTACGCTTGCTAAGCTCTCGACGATTTCTATGCTTACTACGCTTCCTAGGCTTACTGCGCTTCTTTCCCTTGCTATGCTTGCTATGTTTCATACGCTTGCTATGCTTCCTGCGCTTCCTATGCTTCCTATGCTTCCTATGCTTACTACGCTTCCTATGCTTGCCATGCATCCTACGCTTGCTATGCTTAATGCGCTTGCTATGCTAACTACGCTTCCTTCGCTTGCTATGCTTGCTATGCTTCAAAAGCTTGCTATGCGTACTACGCTTCCTTTGCTTGCTATGCTTACTGTGCTTCCTACGCTTCCTATGCTTGATACGCTTGCTACGCCTCCTACGCTTGCTATGCTTACTACACTTCCTAAGCTAGCTATACTTCATATGCTTGCTATGCTGACTACGCCTTCTACGTGTGCTATGCTTCATACGCTTGGTATGCTAACTACGCTTCTTTCGCTTGCTATGCTTCTTACGCCTGATATGCTTACTACACTTCCTATGCTTACTATGCTTCCTACGCCTGCTATGCTTCATGCGCTTGCTATGCTAACTACGCTTCTTTCGCTTCCTATGCTTGCTATGCTTCATATGCTTGCTATACTTACTGTGCTTACTACGCTTCGTATGCTTACTGTGCTTCTTTCGCTTGCTATGCTTGCTATGCTTCATACGCTTGCTATGCTTACTGTGCCTCCTACGCTTCCTATGTTTACTGTGCTTCCTACGCTTGCTATGCTTCCTACGATTTCTATGCTTGCTATGCTTACTAAGCTTCCTACACTTGCTATGCTTACTGTGCTTCCTACGCTTGCTTTGCTTACTACGCTTCCTTTGCTTGCTATGCTTACTGTGCTTCCTACGCTTCCTATGATTTCTATGCTTACTACGCTTCCTACGCTTACTATGCTTACTCACTTCTTATGCTTACTGTGCTTCTTTCGTTTGCTATGCTTGCTATGCTTCATACGCTTGCTATGCTTCATACGCTTGCTATGCCTCCTACGCTTGCTATGTTTACTACGCTTCCTATGCTTGCTATACTTCATACGCTTGATATGCTTACTACGCTTCCTATGCTTACTACGCTTCCTACGGTTGCTATGCTTACTGTGCTTCCTACGCTTGCTACGCTTACTGCGCTTCCTACGCTTCCTATGCTTCCTATGCTTACTACGCTTCCTATGATTGCTATGCTTCCTACTCTTGCTATGCTTCATACGCTTGCTATGCTAACTACGCTTCCGTCGCGTGCTATGCTTGCCATGCTTCATATGCTTACTGTGCTTCCTACGCTTGCTATGCTTACTGTGCTTCCTACGCTTGCTATGCCTCCCACGATTTCTATGCTTGCTATGCTTCATACGCTTCCTACGTTTGTTATGCTTACTGTGCTTCCTACGCTTGCTATGCGTACTACGCTTCCTACGCTTGCTATGCGTACTACGCTTCCTTTGCTTGCTATGCTTACTGTGCTTCCTACGCTTGCTATGCTTCATGCGCTTGCTATGCTAACTACGCTTCTTTCGCTTGCTATGCTTGCTATGCTTCATATGCTTGCTATACTTACTGTGCTTTCTACGCTTCCTATGATTACTGTGCTTCCTACGCCTGCTATGCTTCCTACGCTTCCTATGATTTCTATGCTTACTACGCTTCCTACTCTTACTTTGCTTTCTACGCTTGCTATGCTTACTGCGCTTCTTTCGCTTGCTATGTTTGCTTAGCTTCATACGCTTGCTTTGTTTACTACGCTTCGTATGCTTACTGTGCTTCTTTCGCTTGCTATGCTTGCTATGCTTCATACGCTTGCTATGCTTACTGTGCCTCCTACGCTTGCTATGTTTACTATGCTTCCTACGCTTGCTATGCTTCCTACGATTTCTATGCTTGCTATGCTTACTAAGCTTCCTACACTTGCTATGCTTACTGTGCTTCCTACGCTTGCTATGCTTACTACGCTTCCTTTGCTTGCTATGCTTACTGTGCTTCCTACGCTTCCTATGATTTCTATGCTTACTACGCTTCCTACGCTTACTATGCTTACTCACTTCTTATGCTTACTGTGCTTCTTTCGTTTGCTATGCTTGCTATGCTTCATACGCTTGCTATGCTTCATACGCTTGCTATGCCTCCTACGCTTGCTATGTTTACTACGCTTCCTATGCTTGCTATACTTCATACGCTTGATATGCTTACTACGCTTCCTATGCTTACTACGCTTCCTACGGTTGCTATGCTTACTGTGCTTCCTACGCTTGCTACGCTTACTGCGCTTCCTACGCTTCCTATGCTTCCTATGCTTACTACGCTTCCTATGATTGCTATGCTTCCTACTCTTGCTATGCTTCATACGCTTGCTATGCTAACTACGCTTCCGTCGCGTGCTATGCTTGCCATGCTTCATATGCTTGCTATGCTTACTGTGCTTCCTACGCTTGCTATGCTTACTGTGCTTCCTACGCTTGCTATGCCTCCCGCGATTTCTATGCTTGCTATGCTTCATACGCTTCCTACGTTTGTTATGCTTACTGTGCTTCCTACACTTGCTATGCGTACTACGCTTCCTATGCTTGCTATGCGTACTACGCTTCCTTTGCTTGCTATGCTTACTGTGCTTCCTACGCTTGCTATGCTTCCTACGATTTCTATGCTTGCTATGCCTACTACGCTTCCTACGTTTGCTATGTTTACTACGCTTCCTATGCTTGCTATGCTTACTGTGCTTCCTACGCTTGCTATGCGTACTACCCTTCCTTTGCTTGCTATGCTTAATGTGCTTCCTACGCTTGCTATGCTTACTACACTTCCTACGCTAACTATGCTTACTGTGCTCCCTATGCTTGCTATGCGTACTACACTTCCTACGCTTGCTATGCTTACTGTGCTTCCTACGTTTGCTATGCGTACTACGCTTCCTACGCTTGCTATGCTTACTGTGCTTCCTACGCTTGCTATGCCTCATACGATTTCTATGCTTGCTATGCTTACTACGTTTCCTACGTTTGCTCTGCTTACTACGCTTCCTTTGCTTGCTATGCTTACTCTGCTTCCTACGCTTGCTATGCTTCCTACCATTTCTATGCTTGCTACGCTTACCATGCTTGTTATGCTTTCTACGCTATCTTGATTTTATTACCTGCTTGATTAAAGAAAAACTTTTAATGTGCCGTTCCCCCCAGCTTTGCACAGCCATGCTCAGCTTGTTATACTTGCATTACTTGGTTGCTTGATTTGCTAACTTGCTTACTTTGGTGCCATGCTTTCCTTGATAGCGTTATCATTTTGGATATGATGCAGGATATAATGCTCTGTAGCAATGATTTTGAAAATGTTGCTTTCTCTCATGTTTAACATGTTAACAGTTATCTCACTCACACCTAGAGTTGACTTTTTAATTTCCCGCACTCGCCTCATGTCTCTAGATTTTGCAGATTCCTTGGCACTGCGCGAGCTCATTATATTTAATTGCCTATTTACTTGCAAATGACAATTCCTCATTGCTGAAATTCTGCCAAGTCAATTTATTTTGGTCGCTATTGATCAATTGTTTGAGGCTATCAAAATTCCTATCTTTTGTTACGCTTTTAGATAAACCAATGCTCCACCAAATTTACAGCGTCTGATGTCAAGGGTTCTGCATGGTTTGGAGTGGAAAGTTTGTTTGATCTACTTCGATGATATTACAATCTTTTCCAAACCATTTGAGGAACATTTATCTCGCCTCCGTTTAGTCTTTGATCGCTTTCGCGAGCCCTGCCTTAAGCTGAGACCAAACAAATGTTTCTTTGCTCGAAGTTCTTGGTTATGTTGTTTCCTCCTCTGGTTTTTCCCCCGATCCAGATAAGCTCGAAAGTTTCCGGTCGTCTTCTACACCAAATCCTGTAAAAGATTTCCGTAGTTTCCTTGGTCTTTGTAACTACTATCGCCGTTTTGTAGAAGGTTTTGCTAAGATCTCTTCGCTGTTGAATCATTTGACCCGAAATGGCGTTGCTTTTGAATGGAGCTCTGATTGCGAAACTGCCTTTCAGATGTTAAAATCTCGTCTATGTTCACCACTAATCTTAGTATAACCTGATTCTAGCCGTCCATTCCATCTTATTACTGATGCCAATCAGTCCGCCGTTGGTTTCGTCTTGGGACTGGTGGTCGATGGAAAAGAGCATGTTATTGCTTATTGTGGTCATTATAGCTTAGCTTACAAGAAACCCGTTATAGCACTACAAAGAGGGAACCCTTAACTGTAACCGACGAATATAAACGATACTAACCGTACCTTTCCGGTCGCAAATTTCTTGTTCATACCGACAATGGCAGTCTTTGATGGTTAATGAAGGTTAAGGACCCACAGGCCGTCTAGCTCACTGGGCCCTGCAACTTCAACGATATGATTTTGATATCCTCCATTGGCCAGGCTCATCCAACGCAAGGCTGATGCGCTTTCATGTCGGTCTTATTCCTCTCTACAAAAGCCTCTACATCCGGTGACTTGAGGCTTCGCCCTTCCATCCACAGCAGCCCCCCGTATTGCATGGTTACTCATTAACGAGATACTAGCGAGACACGGATCCCACGCATGCTGTTATCCGCTCGTATGAAGGCCGTACCCTTGACAATCGGCCAGTTTCAGTGCCAGTGCAAGCTAACCGAATGAAGCCTTATTGTGATCCAGTTGATAGACCTATTTGTCCGCCAGATGACGATCCTGAGCTACCCGACCTCACTGACGCAGATCTTCTATCCAAGAGTTTCGCTGTAGACAACGATAAACCCACGCAGGATGCAACTAGAGAGGAATATATTACACTTCCAGAAGACACCCATCCCCAACAAAGAACCTATTTGCTTTCGCTGTTGTTTTGTTTATTATTAATTAAATTTGGCAATGTCACGTGTATTGAACTCGTTGACGTAATGCATGCCACGTTGGTGGTATTACTTTAGACATGCCACGTATGCATCATGATTAGAATACAGATGCCACGTTGCAATTGCTTGCCTTAGGCGTCACCTGATTGGACAAATGAACTTACTTTATCCTTATTTAGATTTTATATTCCCTCTTTTAGAACTTTAAACTTTGCCCCCTAAACTCCTATAAATATAGGTAATTTTTAGTATTTCGGTAGATATTAGATTTTCACTGTGATTAAAAGACGTAAAGATTTTGTAGCCGATCATACAGAATGAAAACTTTCCCGACAACATCTTCGACTAGGCTTACGATCTTTCTATTTCCAACAGGTGCAAATTTTCCAATTTTGCTCCCATGAGCAGTCGAAAGCTGCCTCGACTGATCAGCAAATCCCGTATCGATTGTACTTTTGACCTTTTCAAAAAGATCAATATATCCAGGCAAAGTTAATAGTTTCGCAAATGAAATTGGCGAGTAGCGTTTGTGAAACTTGGATCAAGACAAATGACTATTGTGCGATATTTTTGTTCAATGTGCACCATTACTCAATATTTGTGTGATGCTCATACTTTTATTGTTTACATGTCAGTTTTATTGCAATTGACGGGATTATATTTTGCAGCTTTTCAAACTTCCAACAATGAAGGCAAAGTTTTGTCCAATTGTTTAAAGTTTGAGATGCTACATGTAATAATAGTAATTGGCGATTATTGTGATTTTTAGTGTTCGTGACATGTGAATATGTTTGCGTGACTCTTTATTTAGTGTGATGTTTCCTCGTCCTGTGTTGTAATTACTTTTCCTTTTGTTCTCTTGTTAGCGTAGATTTACGATCGCCTAATATATGTTGAATGTATGCTTAAAATAGTCAGTTGGATTTTGATCAGTACTTGGAAACACACGATAGTCATCTCTCACGTCTCTCTCTGCCGGACTCAAGGCCTAGATTTATTACATTGGTGACAGAGGACAGAGAGCTGATTTTTGTGAGGCGATGGCTACGTCTCTTTCTGTGCTTCCTGATAAGTTTGATCATGGTGATTTTAACTCTTGGCTCCGTAATTTCGATGTCTGTGCGACTGCCAATGGATGGAGTGATGCCGACAAACTTCGCAAGCTTCCAGCTTTTCTTCGCGGCCAAGCCTCGAGTTTTTATCACACGTTAGCGGCGGCGGACACAGATACCTACGCTCACCTAACTTCCAGTTTACGGCGCCTTTTGTGCCCCAAGGTTGCCCGTGAAAGATATTTTTCTGAGTTTGATGGCCGCAGTCTCCGACCTGGTGAAGATCCGTCTTTGTATCTTTATGAGTTGCCCGAATTGCTCTTCAAAGCCGATCCTGATCTTAGTGATGATGCCAAAAATGCGTTGTTGGCTCGTCAGTTCATAAATGGGCTTCCTGCTGACACTTGTCTCAAGTTGTTGGCATCCAACCCTACTCCATCTTTGGCCCAAATGTGTGACTTTATTCACAGCTTTTATGCCACACGTCCCAGCACAACATCTTCGCCTTCAGCCGCCTTTGCTACCGGCACCGCCGATCGTCCATCGGATGCTTTGCAGTCCTCCATCGTCCAATTGACAGCGGCTGTTACTGCGCTGGCCACTCAACAATCGAAATTACAAACCGCTGTGGAGGAAATAAGAAACCAACCACAACATCAACCGCGCTTTTCACCTCAAAATGTCCGCACAAGTGCAGAAAGATGGAAAGAGGTTGACTCTCGACGCCGTCGTCAGCAACGATGTTTCCAGTGTGGTCAACCTGGACATTTCCGCTCATCTTGTCCGTGGTCATTGCCACCCTGTCCTGTTTGTTTTGGGTTTGGGCATACAGCCCAATGGTGTCCCCGTCGGCAGCAACAACACTCTCAATGGTCGGCTTCACCGCCACTATCAAGAGAACACGAACAATCGTAATCCAAGCCATGTAAGTCACAATTCTTTAAACTTCAACGGGGTGCCTCAATGAAGGGCTGGGTTGAAGGTCACCCCCGAATGTTTTCTTTGGAATCCCCCTTATCTCTTTCTGTTTCCGCTTCTCAGCCCCTTATTCAGTGTACTGTGGGTGGTGTTGGTGTCCATGCTTTAATCGATACAGGGTCCATGGTATCATTTATTAGCTCCCGTGTATTTGAATCTGTCCAACCACGGCCGGTTTTACATCAAAACAGGCCTAACTGTATAAGTATAACTGGTCAATCATTGCCTGTTGATGGGACAACACAGCTTGAACTATCATTTCAACCCCATAGTTCTGTTGTTTACAACTGTAATTTTCTTGTATCTGCCAACTTGTGTACATCCTTACAATGTGTATTGGGTTGGGATTTTATTACATCCCATGGTTTAAGTTTATCTATCAACCCCCAGGGCTGTTACTCTTTAGTTGGGCGCCATGGGTGCGTTCCTTTACAACCCTATCATAGCCATATTTCTGCCTCACCGCAAGAGTCTCAGCCCCCTACTAGCAATAACCTTGCTTCAACTTCCCCTACACCATGTCTCCTTGTTCAGTCCACAACACGTAGTCCAGTTTCAGTTTCATTAAAGTCCTCCATTTGCATACCAGGTCGTACAGAAGTTTTAGTTAGTTGCCAAGTCCCCAAAAGTAGTCAAGAACAGCTAGGTATGATTTCGCCTTTGCCAGACAGATTAAATCTTCCAGCTAGTATCTTTCCAGCTTATTCTGTTTGCCAAGCAGATAGCAGAGATATTTTTGCACGTTTAATGAACACATCTAGTATTGACATTCAGTTACAAGCTGGTCAGAAGATAGGTGAGTTTTGCCCCCTTGTAGAGGTTGTAGAGCCATGTGCCCCCACCCCTACTCAACATCCCTCGTTTCTCTGCAGCACCACAGATTCTTCATCAGATATTGCTCGGCAACTAGATCGTGCTATTAGCTCTTCCATAACAGGATCTGACAGGGATAATATTTTGCAAACCTTGCTAGATGTGTTTGATGATAAATTAGGGCATACCAATGTTATCACACATAAGATTGATACAGGAGATGCTGCTCCCATTCGTCAATACCCAAGGCGGCTGCCATATGCTTATCGTGAGGAGACTAAGGCCCAGGTTAATGATATGTTGCAGCAAGGCGTCATTCAACCTAGTTCCAGTCCCTGGGCTTCACCCATAGTATTAGTAAAAAAAAAAGATGGTAAGTATCGTTTCTGTGTTGATTATAGGAAACTTAACCAGGTTACTAAGAAAGATGCTCACCCCCTCCCAAGGGTTGATGACCTTTTGGATGCCTTACAGGGTTCTCAATATTTCAGCACATTAGATCTGCGTTCTGGTTACTGGCAAATTTCTGTTGACCCTGTTGATAGGGAAAAGACTGCTTTTGTTACCCCTGATGGGTTATGGGAATTTTTACGCCTTCCTTTTGGTGTCACAGGGGGGCCCGCTACATTGCAAAGGGCTATTGAAATTGTCTTGTCTGGGCTAACATATGATACATGTCTTTGTTATTTTTATGATGTCATCATTCCGTCCCAAAGCATTCAACAACAATGTCAACGATTATCTGCTGTTTTGTCTCGATTTAGGGCCCATAATCTCCGTGTCAAGGCTTCTAAATGCACCTTTGCTGCTGATCAAGTACTATTTCTTGGTCACATAGTTTCCTGGGTGTTCATACTGATCCTGTTAAGATCAAAGTTGTTTCAGATCTTCCTGACCCTAAGTCTACAGAACAAGTTCGATCTTTCTTAGGCTTGGCAGGTTATTATCGCAGATTTATTCCTAACTGTGCAGCTATTGCATCACCTTTAGTTGAGCTTACCAAAAAGATGGCAAAATTTATCTGGGGTAGTAAACAAAAAGAAGCATTTGAGACTTTAAAGGCTCTACTATGCAATGCACCAATTTTAGCATATCCACAGCTTGATAAACAATTTATATTACAGTCTGATGCATCTGATTTAGGTTTAGGGGCTGTTTTGACTCAAAAAGACCAATTTGGAAAAGAGCATGTTATTGCATACAGTAGTCGTTCCCTTACTGACCGGGAAAAAGGTTATTCTGCTACCGAAAAAGAGGCTCTTGCTGTTGTTTTTGCAGTTAACCAGTTCCGTCTGTACCTACTTGGGTCTAAATTTTTATTGGTTACTGATCATAGTGCCTTGCGATGGTTACATTCTCTCGAGCTTAAAGGACGCTTAGGTCGTTGGGTTATGGACTTACAGGAATTTTCTTTTGATGTTCAACACAGACCTGGTGTCAACAATGGTAATGCAGATTCTTTGTCCCGTCTTCCCTATAATTTGGCCAACAGTGAGCAACCTGCTCTTGACGACACCCCAGTTTGTACTACCACTGTAGTCCCAACCCAAAGTCTTCTTGACGCCCAACTGGCTGACCCTGCCTTAAGTAAGATCATTGAATTAAAATCTCAGGGATTTCCCAGGCCCCCTGCTTTTGTTTGGGAACATGATGTTACACTGCGCACTTTATGGCATTGTTGGGATCAGCTGGATCTTCATGACAACTTACTTGTTAAAAGGCCTAATAAAGAAGTACCTTTTCCCCAATATACCTTTGTTATTCCTCGATCATTGGTTCCATCTGTCTTGCAAGGGATACATTCTTCACCCTTTTCCGGCCATTTGGGGATTACCAAAACCTTGGGTCGTGCTCGTTATCGGTTTTACTGGCCGAAAATGACTGTTGAAATTAAGGATTTCGTGCAGAAATGTGAGACATGTGCTTAAGTCAAACTGGATCAGCACAAAAGTAAAGCACCTTTGCAACCTATTGAAGTCAATGAGCCCTTTGTGTTCTGGGCCATGGATTATATGGGACCTTTGCCTGAAATAGCAAGAGGGAATAAGCACCTCTTGGTAGTCATGGACTTTCACTAAATGGTGTGAGGTGTTTCCCACCAAAGATCAGAAAGCTCAGACGGTTGCTGAAATTTTAGTCAACAGGGTTTTCAGTCGTTTTGGGCCCCCTACTGTTATTCATTCAGATCAGGGGCGTAATTTTGAAAGCCATCTCATGCATGAAGCATGCAGACTAATGGGCACCCACAAATCCCACACAACAGCCTATCATCCCCAATGCAATGGTCTGGTTGAGCGTCAGAATAGGACTATCCAGGATATACTTGCCTCTTTTGTATCTGATCACCCCGACGACTGGGATAACTGGGTTAGTCTTGCTGTTTATGCATACAATACCAGTTGCCATGAATCCACCAAATTTAGTCCCTATGAAATGGTTTTTGGTCGTATGCCACGTACACCATTGGAGTTAGACTTAGATCTTCCACTCTTAAATCCTCGTACACAGTCAGAACATATTCAGTCAGTTAGAAAGAGCCTCCAGAGTATTAAGACTAGTGCACAAAAGCAGCTTAGTGTTAGTCGAGCCAAACAGAAATCCAATTATGATTCCTCGTGTAATCCGACATGGTGCCCCTTTCTACCTGGGAGCTCTGTA